>SKCR01054304.1:0-29720 GCA_019454045.1 Zanthoxylum bungeanum | reverse complement strand
TATACAACTAATAGTGCGCTTCCTAATGTCAATTACTAACTGCGTTGTAACTGCGCACTATACTGTAAATCCTAGGGTCTTTGTCTAGTATACACTTATCACTGAACCAGATTCAGTTTCAATCTAATCGTAATCATATATCTAATCGTAATTAGATCGAATAAGCGTATAAAAGACAAAGGTGCTACCGTTAAAATTAGTAATATTATGGAAAAAGAAATTGTCTATATTTATGAATCGGACATAAATACGATCCGGATTGGCACTCGGAGCACTAACCCTAACAATTTCTCTAACTTGCTCTAGTGTCAATCCATGGTATCCTATACCCATCTCAATGTGTATCGCATACTCATGGTCCTCAAGAGCTCACCAGCACTCAAGAGGTAGGCAAGAACAAGTAAGCCTGCTTTAACAAATCGAGTCTGTCAAACAAACCCAACCGTTTTCCTAAGCCAGCATCATTCATATTTTGTAGAATCCAAATTCCACATCAATATGACTCAGATGCTATATCAGTATTGTGCTATAGCTACTGAGTTGTCTATGTATTTAGATATTAAATCCAAATACTTTGCAGACAACCGCAAGCACAAACCTAATATCAACACTTCTAATCATTGAGGTCACTTTGCAACTCCATAAGTCAATACTTCATAAGTTGCAACTGATTCCACTAATTCAGTAGAACCAACAGTGACACTCCCACTGCATCTTTTCTGACTTTATATGACATAGACCATATAATGTCATAATTAGAATCAAAACTAATTTGACCTTATGGTTGCTGACTAAATTCTCCATGAATCAGGAACTCGTTCTTATATCTCAAAGAACACAAAGAACATGTTTCTCCAATTTCGTGTCCATAATCCACCCACTCATGGATTATGACGACCACATATAATCTCACTAAACTATGCAAGTCGAGGTCATAACATACGTATAATCCCTCCGTCACAGGCCATTCGTATTATACCTGGGATATAGATCAGAACATCAAATTCGTTCGGTATAATACAGTCGACTTTCAATTTACGATCACGAAATAACACTCGGAACTAGTTTTCGACGTTATACCACGACCATGGATTTACTAGATCATAAACTCGTGCTGGATGCCTATGCCATGTACACAGGACTGACGGATCCTATCTTGATACGCACAGGATATCATGAGCATCAGTCCACACCCAACGAATAGGCGAAGGTCTGATCATGACTAGATCGTTGACGTGACTGCCATCAAAGTGTGGAGGATAGCTCATATATCCACAGTGGTATCTCAAGTCGAAGAACCACTATGCTCGCTCAACTCGAGAAGGTTCCTATTGATGTTGGTGTACCATCTATTAGGAAACCTTCAGTGAGTCGTTCAGTGTCTTATCAAATAAACACCTACATGTCTATACGAGTCTCCCGAGACTCATGGTTCACTGGGATAAACCATCGGACCAAGTCACGATATACGACATGTACTGGTCTCAGCGGATTTTACTAACCGACCCATGTTAGCAAATCTTGACCATGAACTTTATTTAAGGATATACAACTAATAGTGCGCTTCCCAATGTCAATTACAAACTGCGTTGTAACTGTGCACTATACTGTAAATCCTAGGTTCTTTGTCTAGTATACACTTATCACTGAACCAGATTCAGTTTTAATCTAATCGTAATCAGATATCTAATCGTAATTAGATCGAATAAGCGTATAAAAGACAAAGGTGCTACCGTTAAAATTAGTAATATTATGGAAAAAGAAACTGTCTGTATTTATGAATCGGACATAAATACGATCCGGATTGGCACTCGGAGCACTAACCCTAACAGCATTTGGGGCTGAAGAGATAGGTAGGACCGGTTGAGGTATGGTCTGGTTAGAATAGATCTGGTGTTCATGGTTATTTGAAGTGGATGGTTCTGTAAAATTAGGATTAAGATTTGTTATGGAACCTGTGTTATGGGTGGTGCATGTTTGGAAATAAAGGTTTGTATAACTTTTTCAAAATTATGTGTTTTAAAAATTACAAGTTAAAGACACCTTAAAATATACCATTGTAAAATCATAAGTTAACTTAAATAAAAAAAAAAAACTAATTAATCTAAAATACTTGAAGAAAATCCTAATAAAACTAATAAAACTAATTCTTAAACTAAATATAACTGAAATTTCGTGCATTAGCTTTTAAAATAACATTATAGTTCAGCCAATCACTTAAATATAACATAAAATTAAAAACATATAATCTAAAATTATATGGATTTATTACGATTGAATTTTGACTAGAAAAGATTCTGAATTTATCTATGAGTTGAACTACAAAATTGTAGATCTTTAAGTCTTCTTTCCTATTCAATTTAAATCACTAAAAGTAGACATCTAATGAGAAAGTTATGGCTAAAATATGAAAACTGCGCAAATCCCGCCACTACTGATGCACTATTCAAAACTTAAGCCAAAATTAATTAAAATCAGCCCATGCACGTCCAGGACTCATTTCATACATGCTTTAGACATAATAAAACCTTCATAAAAAATCCCATGTATGGTCCATGTTGAGGTCAAATCAGGGAGGCGCGGCGGAAGTAGCGCGGTTCAGGCGAAATCGTAGTTTAAAATTTTTAAACTTGCGAATAAATTATTCAACATCCAATATTAATAATTCATTCATATTTCACCTAAACATATTTATTCGATATCATTTAACGACATAAATAATATAGAAACACCGCAAAACTTTTGCGAAAATATTTTTCCGCAAAATAACATAAAATGCGTTTCCGGCTGAACCAACCAACCAATGCACATGTGAACTGCCCAGGTCAGCCCCAAAAATATTTGGACAGTTCATGGGATGCCTGAACAGTGCCCAGTTCACTATTTGGGTAGCCGTTACCCGGTAACGCCGTTTTTTCACCGTTTTCGCGTATTTTCACTCCGAATTAATTTCCGATAAATATTTTCCTTGCAAAATTAAAATAAACCAATTTATTCTAATTACTCAATAAATAAAAACTGAATTTTTATCTGAAAAATCAGATTTATCATTAATTATCGTGAGACCTCAAAGTTTTGCAAATTAATCATTTTGGTCATTAAAAGTGTCAAATATATATTTAATTTATTCCAAATCAATCCCACAATAATTTATACATGTCTAATACATGAATTTAAAATTTGCAACAAAAATCCAGAAATTTTCCAGAATTACCGAAACAGCCACTGAACTTTAATTAATTGCAATTTGACCCAATTTGTTCAAAACACATCAAGATCAAATTCAATCAATCCCAAATTTAATATACATCAAAATATACACCAAATTACATCACATATATGAAAAACCCTAAAATTGGATTAGGTTAAGAACCCTAATTTCACAAATTTCACCAATTGAATAATTTACACTAATTGATAAAATTCAACACTTTAATCAATCCAATGCTACACCAATCAAGTCTCACCATCATGAAATAACTCAAGAACAATTCTAGGTCATTTATGAATGTCTAAACAACTCTATAATGGCAACTTTGATTACTAATTAATCAAAAGAATGCTTAATAACCAATTATAAGCATACTTTGTTTATAAACATGCAAACATCTTTCCAACAAGTCTCAAATCAATTTAATTACATACTTAAAGAGTAGAGAAAATTCTAAGTAACACATGTTGAAGCTTAGAAACATGGAAACAATTTTCTAGTTGAAGAAAGTTGGAAAAGACTTACAAAATCAAAATTTCCATAAGCTTTTTCCTTTGTTCTTCAAGCATATCCGTAACGAAATCCAATTTCGTGTCCATAATTCACCCACCCGTAAATTATGACGACCACGGATAAACTCGCTGAATCATAGAGGTCGAGGTCATTGCATACGTTTAATCCATCTGTCACAGGTATCCGGATTATCCCAGAGATATAGATATGAACGTCAAATCTCTATAGGTATAATCGTGTCGACGTATCTATTAGTAATCTTCTAAAAAACACTCGGAACTCACTTCCGAAGTATACCACGGCCATGGATTTAACAGATTACTAATCATATAATAGACACCTAGGCCCTGTACATAGGACTGACAGATCCTATCTTGAGTCCACACCCAACGAACAGGCGGAGGTCTGATCTAAATAGATCGGTGACGTGACTGCCATTTAAGTGTGGAGGATAACTCATATATCCACAGTGGTATCTCAAGTCAAATAATCACTATGCTACTCAACCTAAGAAGATTCCTATTGACGTTGGTGTACCATCTATTAGGTAATCTTCGGTGAGTCGTTCAATGTTTATCAAATAACACCTACAAGTCTATACAAGTCTCCTGAGACTCATGTTCATTGGGATAAACCATCGGACCAAGTCTGATATACGACATGTACTGGTCTCAGTAGATTTTAATAACCGACCCGTGTCAGTAAATCTTGACCAGGAACTAAATTTGATAATATATTTCTAGTAGTGACACTTCCTAATGTCAATTACAAGCTACGTTGTAATTACGCATTATATTATATATTATCAGGCCATTGTCTAATATATATATATATATTATATATATATATATATATATATATTATATATATATATATATATATATATATATATATATATATATCACTAAACACAATTTAGTTTCAATCTAATGAATTAGATCGAACATATATAATAAAAGACAAGAGATGCTACCATAATTAAGTAATATTATGGGAAAACGGTATTGCTCATATTCATGAATCAGACATAAATACGATCCGGATTGGCGCTCTGAGCACCAACCCTAATAATTTCTCCCACTTGCTCTAGTGCCAATCCACGATATCATATACACATCTTAATGTGTATCACATACTCATGGCCCTCAAGAACTCACCTAGCGCTCAAAAGGTAGGCAACAACAAGTAAGCCCACTATGACATATTGAGTTTTTCAAACAAACCCAATTGTTTCCCTTAGCCAGCATCATTCATATTTTTGTAGAAACTAAGTTCTACATCAATGTGACTCAGACGCCACATTATTATTGTGTTTCAGCTACTAAGTTGTCTAAGTATTTATGGATCAAATCCAAAATACTATTTAGACAACCACAAGCACAACACTAATAACAAACTTCTAATCTACGTGGTCACTATGCAACTTCATAAGTCAATACTTCATAAGTTGTAACTAATTCCACTCATACAGTAGAATCATCTGTGACACTCTCACTGCATCTTTTCTGACTCTTTATGACGTAGACTGTCTAACGTCATAACTAGACTCAAAACTAATCTGACCCTAATAGTTGCGAAATTTATTCTCCATTAATTAGAAACTCATTCTCAATATCTCAAAGATGATAAAGAACATGTTTCAAGACACATCTTATGGTCTATAGAGTATCAAAATAACTCGTAACAATTACGATTAAATTGATATCTCTAATCGCACTCAATATAGTATTCATTATGCCATCATCTTATGGTGCATAAGATTGATTAGACATTCTAATCAATATCTCTTTCGAAAAAGGAATCATCTTTTTATGAAAGATGAATACTAAACATGAGACACACATTAACTGTCAAACAGTTATACTAACTGTCAAATAGTTATACTAACTGTCATACAGATAGTCTTATTGTGTCCTTTATTAGATCATATCTTATGTACGATTAATAGAAGTATCTCAAAAGTCTCTTAGTTTTATATCATATATAAAACTTTATATCGAATATAATAGAGACTACTCTCATTGCTTTCACGGAGAAAATAAGACTCAGGTAAATCTTTTACCTCATTAACATCTCATTATTATCTTAATAATGATAATGTCATTATGATGTAAATATACTAGAAAGAAATTTGTACGATCCCGCTTACCCTTCTATCTAATATGTATTCTCTATGCTTTGATAAAATCAGACAATCTGATTAATATCAAAATTAGAAAACACAAATTTCCAGAAAGCTCATCTGAGTCTACAATAGGCTCTATAAGCTTATATACTAAATTGTAATCTTAGCATAATACAAACTCTAGGGCCATTCCAAAACAAACTCTTCAAATCACAATGGATCTCTTATCTGAAAAAACCATTCAGAAACGCCACTTTGTATTCTTTAGCTAAAATGTACAATTTGATATCATCATTAACCAACAGATCATAAATTTTTCAATCAGTGCGACTAGAGACAAGTTTTCTCAGAATCTACAATAGATCGCTGAGTATAACTTTTCTCACTGTCATACTATAAAAGGTCAAACCTTTAATAAGCTCACTGTGTTTTTGCTGCGTAAACCATTTGCATATTTTATGAACGATTCATAATAAAAGCTCAATCAAGTTCCAAACTTGATCGTAGAACAATCTTAGATCTATGGTTTAATGCTAATTTCCGGAATTAATATCAAATATCGTTCCCACTATAAGTTATAGGATAACTTTCTTCGATAAGAAAACAACAGAACCATTAAGTATCAAATACTTTGCAAATGATTCTGACATCCTATTAAACTTATAAGGAATAAATTAAAGGGTATTTTCATCTTATTAATTATGTAGTTCCATTTATAGTTTATCACTCTCACATTCGACTTCAATAAGTCAAGTCTTCTCTACAATGGTCAACATCAGATATTACTCACTAAGTGATAAAATAATTTTATTACTTGTGATCGTAGAAAATATATTCTATCAAATAGAATACAATATTCTATTAAATAGAATAAATGATAAACTTATACTCGTACCTCCAAGGCGCAAGTGTTATCGATTATATAACCATTATACAAAAGAAAGATTCAAATCTCAAACATTTCAAAATTTGAATTTTCTACTTGTACATATCATATATGTAACTGTAGAAACAAATAGAACATTAATTAAAATGATGAATTAGTGTTACTGAAGCATATCCCCAAGAGTATTAAAACTAATTCGGTAACACTCAATATCGAACGAATCAAATTATATAAGATTCGATTTCTCTCATTAACCAATTCCATCAAGATGGAATCATAGAAGAATTATATTGAGTAAGAATCATATTCATTCAATAACCATAGAACTAATTGCCTTAAATTCATATGTTTGATCATATCAAACACCTTTGAACAATTCAAAGACTCACGGTGAATTTTAAAGATACAGTTTTCAAAACTTTAGTTCGAATATCTTTGAACCAGTCAAAATATTTTATCCGCGCTTCATCAGAAACACGTAACTAAGTCAAGATGATTCATTGACTAAGTTACAAAGTAAATAAAACTATCTTAAGCAATTTATAATTTTTTAAAGTACATACATATAATGTATCAATTTAATAAATTTCCCTGTCCAATGATAATAATTGGTTAAATGAGATTTAATCACCTTCCCGAATACAACATTCATTAAATGGATAAGGATATGTGGTATGATATGGTATCAGACCATCCTTTACCATATGGAATAAGCATCTAATGCTTAAGTGATAAATTCTCATAAAACAATGTTCTAAGTTATTTACTTAACCGAATAATGTTCTTAATGTTTATTTATTCGTTAATGACTCTACTAGTCGTTTTAAAATATGTAACAACTGTTTACAGAGAACAAGTAACTATCCAATAGTCGCAAGTTCTGATATCAAATATCGAAACAATCATTCAACAATATTTTCAACAACTATACGAGAGATCTGAAATCCAATATCTACAATTTTTGTATTGTGAAAATCAATATTTTCTACACACAACTATATGCATCTTATTTCTTTAGTTTTACTATTCACCTTCAACTATTTACAACAATTGTAAATAATTGATCAGTAAATTGTGTCGGACACGTGACATCTGAATGTCACTAAAGCCAAGAAACGTCATTATCAGATAAATAAATACCTAATGGTGTTTTCTTAATGCCAGTGAAGAATCTCGAGACATGAACCAATTCATGTCAATCTTTACTGCATAAGAAACTATTCTATCTAGAAGGATTATATCATTATCTATTCTAATCTAGAACCTATTCTAGAAAACTGCAACCATAATTGAAGTAAGAAAACATATATATAATATGCATGCAGTGGATAAAAGTTTAATTCTATCAAACTAATAGAATAAGGAACAACATGAGCGATAATTTACATAATATTACACCGTATAAGTTAAGGATTTTTAACCTAGGAGTGCCTCCCACTATTTTACGTAATACCGTAATCCCCAACGGAAATGAGAATTCAATAATTAAATTGAATTCCAAAATGGGAAGTAGATGAATAAATTTCGACTCACAACTTTGGCACGTTCTCGCCTACGTATATTCATTAGGTAGACAACTCATTATCAATCACACTCATTGTGACTCCTGAGTTCGGTCCTGATCGTTTCTTGTTATGACAGCTTTGGCATGTTCACAAGGAGGCGTATCAAGGTTAAACTTGTCAATGAAAAACTCAAGCTACCGATGTAGTCCTGACAGCTTTGGCACGTTCAGGATTTCCACTTTCACTTGAATTTTTCTCTTATCATATAAGTTCTACCGGCGCAAATGAACTACCTTCAACCATAACTACACAGCTTTGACACGTTACAACCATAGCATCATGAAAATATTTACATTCGTATTGACAAGGCAGATGAAGAAACAAGTATTCTTATACTAGTCACTTTCTTAAAACCTCATTTAAATGAGGATTTTCCAACAAAAGATGCTTTTATTTTATTTAATCAAATTAAATTAACACATGCATGTATTAAGTAATGATTAAATTAAACATTGAATTTTAAAGGGCTAATCATATCGGGTGTCCAAGATCAGACTCGCTCTGATACCATTTTGTTGAGGTCAAATCAGAGAGCAGTAGTAGAAGGAGCGCGGTTCAGGCGAAATCGTAGTTTAAATTTTTTAAACTTGTGAATAAATTATTCAATATCCAATATTAATAATTCATTCATATTTCACCTAAACATATTTATTCGATATCATATAACGACATAAATAATATAGAAACACCGTGAAACTTGTGCGAAAATATTTTTCCGTAAAATAACATAAAACGTGTTTCCGGCTGAACAGACCGACCAATGCACATGGGGACTACCCAGGTTTGCCCCAAAAATATTTGAACAGTTTGTGGGCTGCCCGAACAGTGCCCAATTCACTGTTTGGGCAGCCGTTACCCAGTAACGCCGTTTTTCACCGTTTTCATATTTTCACTCCGAAATAATTTCCGATAAATATTTTCTTGGGAAATTAAAATAAAACAATTTATTATAAATACTCAATAAATAAAAACTGAATTTTTATCTGAAAAATCAGATTTATCATTTATTACCGTGAGACCACAAAATTTTACAAATTATTCATTTTGGTCCTTAAAAATGCCAAATACATATTTAATTGATTCCAAATCAATCCCAAAATAATTTATACATGTCTAATACATGAATTTACAATTTTCAACAAAATCCAGAAATTTTCCAGAATTACCGAAACAGCCTATGAACTTTTATTAATTATAATTTGGCCCAATTTGTTCAAAACACATCAAGATCAAATCCAATGAATCCCAAATTTAATATACATCAAAATATAAATCAAATTACATTACATATATGAAAAGCCCTAAAATTGGATTAGGTTAAAGACCCTAATTTCATAAATTTCACCAATTGAACAGTTTACACTAAATTGATAAAATTCAACACTTTAATCAATCCAATACCACACCAATCAAGTCTCACCATCATGAAATAACTCAAGAACAATTCTAGGTCATTTATGAATGGCTAAGCAACTCTAGAATGACACATTTGATTACTAATTAATCAAAAGAATGCTTAATAACCAATTATAAGCATACTTTGTTTATAAACATGCAAACATCTTTCCAACAAGTCTCAAACCAATTTAATTACATACTTAAAGAGTAGAGAAAATACTAAGCAACACATGTTGAAGCTTATAAACATGGAAACAATTTTCTAGTTGAAGAAAGTTGGAAAATACTTACAAAATCAAAATTTCCATAACCTTTTTCCTTTGTTCTTCAAGCTTTTTCTCTCAAACTTTACTTGTAATTTTATTTGGTAACTTGTATTATTAAAGAAAATGAAATAAAAAATCTTATATACCATTTTCCAAATTGGCGTGAATGACAAAAAAGAGATATATAAGATTTTTGTAATTTCATTTGATAAGTTACTTGTTTGATTTGGTAACCATTACCTTAAAGTAAATCAACAAGTGTTACCAATCAAATGGTGCCATTTCCTAACCATTAATCATGTAAAAGATATTTACAATTTAATAAATTTAATTACTTAACATTTAAATAATTAAATACAAATATCATAATATATGTATTATATTTACTTTAAATATTGAAATACATACATACATACATATATATATATATATTATATATGTCAAATATCACAATTTGACAATTTATTAATGTGTATTTAATAAATCAAGTATTAAATAAAATACATATTAATTTGGAAATAACTGTTAGGTCCCGATTGCATGTATTTTTCGTTTAACCATTAAATGAGTTATAAATAATCAGTATTGTTCATAACAGTTGCCCTAGTACTCTACGAGTATATTTCATTAGCGAGACTCTCTAGATTCAGGCATATCTGTCATGAAATCCAATTTCATGTCCATAATTCACACACCCGTAAATTATGACGACCACAGATAAACTCGTTGAATCATAAAGGTCGATGTTATTGCATACGTTTAATCCATCCGTCACAGGTATCCGGATTATCCCAAAGATATAGATATGAACGTCAAATCTCTATAGGTATAATCGTGTCGACGTATCTATTAACAATCATCTAAAAAATACTCGGAACTCACTTCCGAAGTATACCACGGCCATGGATTTAACAGATTGTTAATCATATAATGGACACATATGCCCTGTACATAGGACTGACAGATCCTATCTTGATACACACAAGATAGCATGAGCATTAGTCCACACCCAATGAACAGGTGGAGATCAGATCTAAATAGACCGGTGACGTGACTGCCATTTAAGTGTGGAGGATAAGTCATATATCCACAATGGTATCTCAAGTCAAAGAATCACTATGCTACTCAACCCAAGAAGATTCCTATTGACGTTGGTGTACCATCTATTAGGTAGTCTTCGGTGAGTCGTTCAATGTTTATCAAATAACACCTACAAGTCTATACAAGTCTCCCAAGACTCATGGTTCATTGGGATAAACCATCGGACGAAGTCCGATATTCGACATGTACTGGTCTTAGTAGATTTTACTAACCGACCCGTGTCAGTAAATCTTGACCAGAAACTAAATTTGATAATATATTTCTAGTAGTGACGCTTCCCAATGTCAATTACAAGCTACATTGTAATTGTGCACTACATTATATATTATCGGGTTTTTGTTTAATATATATATATATCACTAAACACGATTGAGTTTCAATTTAATGAATTAGATCGAACATATATAATAAAAGACAAGATGTGCTATAATTAAGTAATATTATGGAAAAATGTATTGCTCGTATTCACGAATTAGACATAAATACGTTCCAGATTAGCTCTCCGAGCACCAACCCTAACATTCCAAGCTCCAAAACTACAAGAATCTTCCAAATCCACTAAAACTAGTCTACCAAGCGATGCAATCAGTCACGAATTCAAGTTCATTTTTCCCAACAAACTAATTTCAAAGCTTATTTATGCACTATAAACTCCTCATAGAGTTTCGTTCGATTCCGAGCTTGTCTTGGCATAATTCGAGGCATTTTCATAAATCCGCCAATAAGTCAATTTTGGATCACATCATTCTCATTCTCTTAAAAACAATTCATCCTCAAATCCGTCCCAGATCATAAATAGTAATGATAAAATCAATTGGACGATGATTCTGGAATAAAGAAAAATCACATGGAAGAGAAATGTCAATATTAGTAAAATAATGATTTTCTACTCTCCCCTTATTGTCTAGGCATGGCAAGCAGACCCAGATCCGTATGGACCCGAAAAATCCGGGTCTGGAATTAAAAAATCTGGACCCGGGTGTAGGACACATAAATCGGCGACGCTGTTCTAGACTCGCGGCCTAGTTGGGAGTACGAAATAACATGGAGTCACCACCCGGTGTGAACAGGGACAAAGATTTAAGGCCGCACTCACCCCTCGCAAGGGAAGACCTCAAACCGTTGGGTTCGGAATGGTCCCTTACTTATGTCACTTGTAATGATGTGATTTGTGCAATAAACTAACCGAATCTATTCAACAGTCATGCTCAAGGGTAATCTACGTCTAATATGCATTCATCAAAATAACTCATAATCTAAGTTTGCATGCTCGAAAACAAGTCTTTAAACGGCAAGCATGCAATATCACACAATGAGCACATTGAGCCATTAAACCAAAATAAACAAATAATTATTTAAACATAATCATAAACTAAACAAAATACCATGCATAAAATAACATAATCATGCTTGAAAATAAACAATAAACTAGACTACATCATGTTTTAAATAATAACTAAATAATCTACGAACTACATCATGCTCAAACACAAGTTTGGATAAGACGAAATATGTGTCTCTTAAATGGTACGTGGCGTTGTATCCCGAGTACAAACTGCACTACTGTCCATTCGAATTCGGCTACGGAATTTACGTCCAGGTTTCCATCATATATACTACAAAAGGGAACATATGTTCCGCTCATCCAACAATCACATCATGCCTCAAACGACTCTCATGCGATAATATTTCTAAAGTAAATAAAATAAACGAAAGATAATAAATAAAAGGGTGCCCTCAGGTCTAACCTTTTTTTTCGTCTCACAAAAGGGCGTTACACGTCCGTTGGAAGGGTGAATGATCCGCAACTCTTTTGGTTCACTAACTCAACGTCTTTCCTCGCTGTTTTGCTGTTCGGGCTGCTGTTTTTACTCCGTTTCGCTACTATTTTGCTGCTGTTTTTAGGCTATTATTTTGGTTGTTTCAGGGGACTGTTTTGGGCGTTTTGGAGGGGTATTGACTGTGGTTTTTGATGGTTTTGAGGAGGGTTTTATGCAGTTTTTTAAGGGTCAGATTTGCGGTAATTAGCTGGGTAGATTGGGGTAATTTTGGTGATCTTAAGGACTGATTAGGGGATGATTTTCTCGGAAATTAAAAGGGTTGTGTGATGAGGGAATGTGGCATTAGGCGTGAGTGAGTAAAGGGCTGGCGTGAAGGCTAGTTGCTTGTGGCAGGTTCGTGAGTGGCAAAGGGCGTTAGGCATGAGTGGGTGAAGTGCAGGTGGCTGAGCAACATGTGAAGTTGGCTTAGGGACGTGTAGGCAAGCAATCTTGAGGCGTGAGCAGCTTACGTGAATTGGAAGCTATGTGGCAGTGTGAGGGTGTGCTGTTTGCGTGAGGCATGAGCATGTTACGTAATTATGAGGGCTTTGATGTGTGTCTATTGTCTGTATGAGCTCTAGGGTGTGAAGGTGGGTGAAACCCTCTTTTTATAAGCAAAGGGATGGAAGTAATCCTAGTTCAAATAAGAAAGTATCTCCTAATTGATGGTGACATCTCCTAATTAGTATCACATAAGGAATGAATCTCTCTAATTTAGGATGGTGATTGCTTTTTATTAGGAAAGAGATCCATGGGATTTCTTTTAATTAGGAAGGTATTTGGCTTGATTTTTGGCATGTGTTAAATGTGCATCTTCCTAATTAGAGGTGGTAGGGGCGTGAACTAGGCTTCCTTAGGCGTGGGCTTTTGGTTCTTTGGGTAGGCTTGGGTGTTTAGGTTTGGTTTATGGTTTGGTAAGTTGTTTATGGGGTTTTGGGCCGAGGATAAGCGTTGAAACAGAGATCCAACGAGCAACCGAAGCCAAACAACTGAATTAAATCCAACAAAAATATCAGTTTCCAACTTTACCCTTCCAACGTCCGTTTCCCGCGGCTTTCACAACTAAAGAGGTAGTGTCTCCATACGAGACTCATCATAGGGATTTATATGCAAAAATGCAGTGCCTACAGTCGCCCCCACTTTGATGAGACTTGTGCAGTGTGTGACAATGACAATTCTATCAAAGTACGTGCAATGTATTTTTACTTACCTGTCTCGCCAGCTGCCATCTGACTTGCCTGCTGCTTCGAATTGATTTGATATGGTGGCGAGGTGCCTCCACCCCTGGGCTTTGTTCACAAACCACCGAATATGAACTATGTTGATGATGCAGTGGGCCCTCGACCCTGGGACGCATCCCGAAACTGCAACCGACAACGGGGGCACCTCGACCATGGGCTCATCGACCCAATACCGCTGACAAATGGGCCTCGCCCTCAAACTGATGATATAGTGGGTCCTCGACCCTGGGGCGCATCCCGGAACTACAACTGATGATGCAGTGGGCCCTCGACCCTAGGACGCATCCTGAAACTGCAACTGACAACGGGGGCACCTCGACCCAATACCGCTGACAAAGTGGGCCTCGCCCTCAAACTGATGATGTAGTGGGTCTTCGACCCTGGGACGCATCCCGGAACTACAACTGATGATGCAGTGGGCCCTCGACCCTGGGACGCATCCCGGAACTGCAACCGACAACGGGGGCACCTCGACCAATACTGCTGACAAAGTGGGCCTCGCCCTCAAGCTGATGATGTAGTGGGTCTTCGACCCTGGGACGCATCCTAGAACTACAACTGATGATGCAGTGGGCCCTCGACCTTAGGACGCATCCTGGAACTGCAACCGACAACGGGGGCACCTCGACCCTGGGCACCTCGACCCAATACCGCTGACAAAGTGGGCCTCGCCCTCAAACAAATGATGTGGTGGGTCCTCGACCCTGGGACGCATTCCGAAACTACAACTGATGATGCAGTGGGCCCTCGATGCTGGGACGTATCTCGAAACTGCGACCGACAATGGGGGCACCTCGACCATAGGCACCTCGACCCAATACTGCTGAAAAAGTGGGCCTTGCCCTCAAACTGATACTGATATGGGCCTCGCCCCCAGACTGATACTGATATGGGCCTCGCTCCAAGACTGATACTGATGTGGGCCTCGCCTTCATACTGATACTGATTTTGGCCTCGCCCCAAACTGATACTGATGTGGGCCTCACCCCAAACTGATACTGATATGGGCCTCACCCCAAACTGATACTGATATGGGCCTCGCCCCTAGACTGATACTGATGTGGGCCTCGCCCCCATGCTGATACTGATATGGGCCTCGCCCCAAACGGATACTGATGTGGGCCTCGCCTCCATGCTGATACTGATATGGGCCTCACCCCAAACTAATACTGATGATATATTGTATTGCCTCTCACGAGATAATCCTGATAGCTAAACATATTTTCGTCCTCAACGAATGCTTCGTGTCAAAATCAGAGAACTTTCAAAGTACTTGATACACTCAACTCCGATCGTCTGAATATGTGATCCGAACTAGACTCCTAGTGCTTGTGTGCCAAGGCTCTTTCACAGCTTATTCCTTAAGTAAGCCAACTCGATGATTTCGTCTCGGTGGGTCTAACCAACCTGGATGTCTTAATCACATTCTGTGATTACTTCGTCATACTCAACATGATATGATATTCTTCTTTTCTCTTGTCTCTTTCTTTTCATTCTTTTTTCTTTTTTTTTTCTTTTTTTTTTCTCTTTTTCTTTCTCTTTTTCTTTCTTTTTTTTTTCTCTTTTGACACACCTACCCTTTAAGGTAGCGTTTCTCCTCATGGTGGTCCTAATACTCGCCCATGGGTAGCTTCACGCTTATCGGTTATAGGCGGTCTATTTTTTTTTCTTTTCTTTTCATTGCAGAGACCTTTTTTTTTGTTTCCAACCATATCGTATCGTATCATAAGTATACCAGGGTGGACATCCAGGCAAACGGTCATTCACTGATCCATCTTCTTTTCAACTAGTCATCTTGCCAACCACTCAGGCTTCTACTGTTGAGATCTCCATAATCAAGTGCTCATTGAGTCTAGCCGAGATCAATCCATTCAGAATACCGGATGAGAGCACATCTCGCACTTATCGTTTTTAAGGTTTCTCCCTACAGCAAACAATGTCATCACCGGACATATGTTTCACTACCGAGGACTTCTCTCTCTCTTTCTTTTCTTTCTCTTTCTTTTTCTTTTTCTCTCTCTTTTTTTTACTCACTCCACGGATTTCTTCCTTTCGACTGCTGATAATGTGGGCTTCGCCCCCTGAGGTTTCTTCCTAAAACTGATACTGACGTGGGCCTCAACCTTGGGACTCATCTCCGAAACTATACTGATATGGGCCTCAACCCTGGGACTCATCCCCGAAACTATACTGATACGGGCCTCAACCTTGGGACTCATCCCTAAAACCAATACTGACTCATTTCTGAAACTGACTGTACTGTTGCTAATTCTAAATGTCTTGTCTTTGCCGCTTTTTTTTTTTCTTCGAAACCTGTGAAAACAAAACAAAACAAACACAAGAAGGAATGAAAAATAAGTTACGTGTATGCATGCATGCATGAGTTTTTTATCCCGTCGGGTTAGGTCTTTTGCCAATTCTCTTGGTGATTGCTTAGTCTCTTCTGCCTCAGGCAAAGTACTGCTTCAATCTGTCAACGTTAATCGGCTCGGTGAACTCATTCCCTTCCAAGTCCGACAATCTCACTGCTTCATTTCCCATTACTTTTTGGACGATGTAGGGTCCTTCCCAGTTTGGTCTGAACTTTCCTCTCGGGTCAGTTGTCGACGGCTTCGACTGCTTAAGAACCAAATCACCTTTTCTGATCTTGGTAGGACGCACTTCTTATTGAATGCTCGAGCCAACCTCTTCTGGTATATCTACATGTGATGCAAGGACTTCATCATTTTCTCATCCAACAGTGCTAGCTGTTCAAACCTCTGTGAGGCCCATTCTTGTTCAGGCAATTCTGCTTCTGCTAATACCCGCATGGACCGTATCTCAACTTCCACCGGCAATACCGCTTCTATTCCGTAGACCAAAGAGTAAGGTGTGGCTCTTGTTGTCGTTCTCACCGAAGTTCTGTACCCTCACAGGGCATACGGTAGCTTATCAGCCCAATCTCTGTAATTCTCAGTCATCTTGGCTAAAATCGTCTTTACCTTATTGTTGGCTGCCTCGACGGCCCCATTTACCTGCGGCCTGTAAGGTGAGGACTTGTTATGGCCTATTCCATACTTCTGTAGCATCGCCTTTGTCTCTCCCTGAAATTGGACTCCGTTGTCCGTTACTACATGGTTCGGCATACCATACCGACAAATGAGATTCCGAGCTATGAACTTCGCCATTTGCTTCACTGTAATATTGCGGAATGACTCGGCTTCCACCCATTTTGAAAAGTAGTCTACTGCCACTACTATGAAGCGATGCACATTCGATGCGTTCGGTCGAATCTCTCCGATCATATCAATTCCCCATGCTGAGAAAGGCCACGGCTCTGATAGCCCATGCAACTTTGTGTGCGGTAAATGATTCAAATTCATATGCTCTTGGCAATCGTGATAGTACTTTACCAGCTTCATGCAATCGGTTTCCATGGTTGACCAATAAAAGCCTTGTCTCACGATCTTGCGTGACAAGTTTAATCCGTTCATGTGTGGTCCACATACACCTGCATGCACTTCTTCCATTATTTTCTGAGCTTCTTCCTTTCTCAAACATTTCAGCTGAATATCATTCGCCTGCCTCTTGTAGAGTTCTCCTTTCAAACTCACATACTGTGAAGCCAACTTTTGAATGGCGATTCTGTCCTTTCTGCTTGCTTCCTCGGGGAGCTCCTTACGTTCTAGATACCTCTGAATGTCATGATATCAAGGTTTCCCATCATTGACCTCTATTTCCAAGACCCGCTCTATCTCATAAACAGGCTTACTCGCCGTTGTCAACACAAGTGGTCTCATTACCAATTTCTCTGGATTTTCCCAAGTCGCAGCTAGTGTCGCCAATGCGTCTGCCATTTGATTCTCTTCTCGCGGCAAGTGCTGGAACTTACAGTCAGTGATAACTTGTGCCAGAATCCTGAGGTAGAACAAGTATGGCTTCAACCGTTCTTCCTTTAACTCTCATTCTCTTTGCATCTATCTGATTACTAACATTAAGTCTTCGTAAACTTCAACATTCTTAGCTCTCAAGGCTATCAATGCAGTCAACCCGAATGCATATGCCTCATACTCGGCCATGTTATTAGTTACTCCGAACGTCAACCTCTTAGCTATAGGCAAAGTTTCTCCCTCAATGGTGACTATTACAATCCCGATTCCGGCTCCTTTGTAGTTCGCTGGTCCGTCGAAATACATCTTCCATCCTTGGACTGCTATAGCTTGGATTTCCTCGTCAGGGAACTCAAACTTGTACTGATCCCCTTCAACAGGTTGCAATGCCAAAAACTCTACCACTACTCGCCATTTGATCACCTTAGAAGTGAGGTATTCAATATCAAATTCTGTCAGCAGTACTAACCATCTGCCCAACTTCCAAACTAGCGACGGCACTGAATGCAGGTACTTCAAAAGATTCTCCTTCGCTACTACTTGGATTTTGTAGGATTGGAAGTAATGGCGTAATTTCCGGGATGTCCATACTACTGCTAGACAAATCTTCTCCACTTCTTGATAGCGGGCTTCATACGGAAGCAACTTCTTACTAAGGTAGTAGACAACATGCTCTACTCTTGTCTCATCTGCTTGTACCATCATTGCCCCAGTGTTTCGGGTTCAATAGCCAAATAAAGTACCAAGGTCTACCTTGCCTCGGAGGTTTCAAAACAGGAGGCTTCACACTGGCTGATCTTTTCTCAACAGTTTGAAGATAGGCTCGCACACTGACGTCAACTTTGCTATGAACTGGCTGATATACTGGATTTTCCACAGGAAAGCTCTGACTCATTTTTCTGTCTTTAGTACCGGCATCTCAGTAATAGCCTTGATCTTCTCGGGGTCCACTTCTATGCCTCCCATTCCCACGGTATGGCCAAGCAACTTCCCCGATGTTACTCCAAACACACACTTCTTAGGGTTCAACCTCAAGTTGTACTTATCGACTCGCTCAAGGAATTTTTCCAGCGCTTCTATATGCCCATCTCTAGTCTTCGACTTGACCATCATGTCGTCTACGTATACCTCAATCTCTTTATGCATTAAGTCATGAAACAAAGTGGTGGCCATCCGCTGATAAGTAGCTCCGACATTCTTAAGCCCAAATGGCATCACCTTGTAGCAATAGTTTCCCTACTCCGTAACAAAGACAGTCTTATGCTTGTCTTCTTCAACCATAAGTACCTGATTGTATCTTGAGAACCCATCCGCAAATGAGTACATGGAAGACAAAGCTGTACTATCAACAAGTACATCTATATGCGGCAAAGGAAAATTATCCTTCTGGCATGCCTTGTTAAAATATCTATAGTCCACACACATTCTGACCTTGTCATCTTTCTTCGGAACATGCACAATGTTGGTCAACCATTCGGGATATTTCACCACTACCGGAAATCCCACGTCTATTTGCTTCTTAACCTATTCTCTGACCTTCTCGGCCCATTCAGGTCTCATCCATCGGAGTTTTTGTTTTACCGGCTTCATATTTGGATAAGTTGGTATCACGTGTTGGGCAATACTCATGTCTACCCCGGGCATATCCTCGTACGACCAAGCGAATACTTTGGCATACTTAACCAACATCCCTTCTAAATTCTTCTACTCTTCGGCGGTAACTTCACTCGCAATTAAGACTTCATTGGGGCTTTCAGACGTGCCAAGGTTGAATGCATTCGTTTTAGTTGAGTTGATATCAAATATGCTCAAGTCATGCAAGTTAAGAGGAAGAGACTCAGACAAATAAACAAAATGATTGTCTTTATTGCTAATAAATGCAGGGGTACACTCAAATAAATCATGAAGATAAATGTTTTCATCATCTATAGACACTTCATCTTCCACAACCGGGTTCTTCTCAGGTTCCTTATCCTCCTCAAGAGTCAGGCTCTCCAGCTTCATCAGCTCTTCTTCCCATTTCTCTTCTTCTTTCTTCGCAACTTCCTCTGCTAGCGGCTTCTCACCCAGCATATCTTGGAAGATCTGAAATCCGGACACCACAATCTCGTTAACTTCTACTGGTTATAGCTCTCATTGATACCCTAAGCCTTCACAAAGCATTCCATCTGCTTCAACCATTTCTTGTTGGCTTTCGGCTTTTCTTCGTCAGATATATATCCCACACCCCTCCGAGTAGTCTAGCCTTTAAAGTTTGGCAATGCCGAACCTTTGTCCGGTTCAAACTTCATTTTCTCCATGATCCTAGCCACTTTAGGATCTACCAACTCCTCGAAAGTTGCCGACACTTGGAACCTCGTAAAGGGTTGAATTTCCAAGGTGGCTACAACATTGTCCGTCTCAGCTCGGATAGTGACAATCTCTCCTCCATATGGGAACTTAATCATCTGATGTAGAGTGGAGGGCATGCCTCCAAGCTTATGAAACCACGACCTTCCCAACAATATGGCAAAAGTAGCCGGGATATCCAGCACTGTCAACTCAACTTCATCCTCAACCGGGCCAACCTTGACTACCGCGACAAAGGTACCATCAACTCCCCGTTTGCTATCATCATAAGCCTTAATAGTCATATTAGAGAGACTCAGATCTGTCGGCATTATACCCAGCCTTGCCAAAATCTTCAATGGGCATATGTTGATGGATAAACCATCGTCCACCATCACGCAAGATGTCTTTTTGCCCCTCACTTCAACTTTGATGAACAAAAGCCTATTGTGGTTTCTTCCCTCAGCCGGGAGCTCTTCCTCAGAAAAGGTTATTTGCAACACTTCTTTCTGCACTGATCCGACAAACATCGCGGGATTAGCATCTTCAGGCACTATTATCTTTCTCAAGGCCTCAACCATAGCTCGCTTGTGCTCTCTAGAAGCACACAATAACTCCCAGATACTCAATTGTGCTCGGGTCTTCTTCAGTTGCCGCAGCACTACATATCCCTCAGCATTCTCAGTATTCTCGGCCACTTCTCGGCCTTCTGTCAGCACTTCATTCCCCTTTTCTGCAGTATCATTATAAAAACGCCCACTCCGGGTCATTCCCTTCACTTCTTCTTCGTCACTACTCGAGAACTCCTCCCAAAAATTCTTCTTCTGTTCTGTCTCATCCTCACTGTTAATATCCCAAATACCCAGGCAAAAGGCTTGGTGGTCGAAGGTTTGGAGGACAAGGTTTTCTGGTAGGCCAGAGTTGATCATATAAGTAGGCGGGGGACAGAGTGATAGTTGGGCAAGGGGTTGTCGTATGTGTTTGGCTATTCTTTGTCAGGGTCATAAATTTTGTGGGAGTCAATTAAGTCCTGGATCGCATGGCGGAGACGGGCACAGTTGTCAGTGTCATGGCCTTTCTGTGGTGGTGGAAGTAGCAGTATAGGTTCAGATTGTAGTGTGATGGTAGAGGATTGGGGAGTGATTTAGGTTCCAAGGGTTTCAAAAGTCCTTGCCTCGTCAACTTCTCAAGCACCTTGGACAAGGATCTACCCAGGTTAGAAAAACGTCGGGTCTTAATAGCAGCAACTTCCGCAAAAACAGGCTTAGCACCCGGGGTCCTCCGACAGTCCTTCTATTCAGACTAAAAAATTTCTGATTCTCAGCCTCCTCTTCTTCAATATCCATGACAGTTTCTCTCAGCTATCGGAAATCCACAATCATGGAGGTCATCCTCCGCAACTTGCCATAGTCCACATAGTCCACATAGTCTTTAAAGCTGACCCCTCCAACAGTCCACATAGTCTTTAAAGCTCTCCTCCGACTTTTACTTAATATTCTCCAAATCACGGAGTGATAAATCGATCTCCAGGTCTGTAACATACTGTTTTAAGAAGGCATCAGCCAAATCCCTCCAATCTTCCTTAACCTTTTTCTCCAGGTTGTGATACCATACCACATGCGCCCCTTCGAGTGACATCTCAAACATCTTTTGGACTTGGCGCTGTGATAGGCCCACCGAACTCATCACTGAGACGTATTGCCGTAAATAGACACTCGGGTCCCCATTCCCATTAAACTTGGCAATATCGGGCATCTTAAACTGAGCTGGCAGCTGCTATTCGAAGGTCATCGCATCATAATCCAATAAATCCTCATGTTTCCCCTTCAGTTTGTGAGTAACTAATTCCATCTGATCACAGAGCTTCTGTATTTCAACCTGAGACCCTGCTATTCTCCCAGCGGCATATTCAGCCATGTCATCATCAAACACCGGAGCATCATCATTCAATCTACACAGAGGCCCCTCACGCCTCTCATTTTCAGATCCTCCCGCAGCGCGGGGTACAACCATATTAGATATGACAGCAGTCAGAGCTTGTAGTTGTTCAGTCATTTTGGTGAGATTAGCTTCAATTTGATCCATTCGAGACCTCTCGTTGACGGATTCACTCATGTTCACTGACGGCCTTTTGATTAATCTCCCTTCTTCCCTAACCCAACGGGAATCTATGATGTCTTTTAAGATCATGCGTCAGTGTATATACGTGTCATGCATGTAATATATAAGCTAATAAGAATTTTACACTAATTGGCCCATCAGTATTTTAGAAACCTTTGGCCCGATTGCCATAAATCACAGACTCATCCCAGTTTAAATGGCCCAACAAGCTCATACCTCATGGCGACAAGTCCAACGAATCCAAATGACAATGGTCCAAAACATAAAGGAATAGTCTCTACTGATCCTACAACTATAGTTCATACGCGGGTTTACAGGGGTATAGACAAAAAGCTCCCGTTGACGAAGGATTGCCCACAACTAGGTCTCCCCACTCAAGGGTCCGAGCGACCAAGTGAGCGCACCTTTTTTATACCTAAAGGTACGTTCCAACGAGTTATGGTGTGTGACTGACTGTCAAAAAGATTTCGCGTTGTAGATTCCCCAGAGGGAAGGTGGAGCGAGACTCTGTTAAGTACCCTAGCCCCTTAGGCTCTTATCGCTTAGTGACAGGAATAAACAACGAGTCCTCCAAATTAGTCCATCACGGTAGGCTACTAGTGCATGATTATCTAGGTGCCTTCACAACTTTTCCTTATATAAAGGTAGTGAATGAAGGAAGACACCAAACCATTACCTAGCCTTAAAAGTACTTTTAATTAAACCCCTTTCAACCTACGGTAGACACAGTTAACTAAAGCACAAATTACAATCACTACAAGACATTATTTCGGGGCCAATTTTCTATAAATCCCCAGTGGAGTCGCCAGACGGTAGGACACAAAAATCGGCGACGCTGTTCTAGACTCGCGGCCTAGTTGGGAGTACGAAATAACATGGAGTCGCCACCCGGTGTGAACCAGGACAAAGATTTAAGGCTGCACTCACCCCTCGCAAGGGAAGACCTCAAACTGTTGGGTTCAGAATGGTCCCTTACTTATGTCACTTGTAATGATGTGATTTGTGCAATAAACTAACCGAATCTATTCAACAGTCATGCTCAAGGGTAATCTACGTCTAGTATGCATTCATCAAAATAACTCCTAATCTAAGTTTGCATGCTCGAAAACAAGTCTTTAAACGGCAAGCACGCAATATCACACAATGAGCACATTGAGCCATTAAACCAAAATAAACAAAAACTATTTAAACATAATCATAAACTAAACAAAATACCATCATAAAATAACATAATCATGCTTGAAAATAAACAATAAACTAGACTACATCATGTTTTAAATAATAACTAAATAATCTACGAACTACATCATGCTCAAACTCAAGCTTGGATAAGACGAAATACGTGCCTCTTAAGTGGTACGTGGCGTTGTATCCCGAGTACAAACCGCACTACAGTCCATTCGGATTCAGTTTCGAAATTTACATCCGGGTTTCCATCCTATATACCACAAAAGGGAACACATATTCCGCTCATCCAACAATTATATCATGCCTCAAACGACTCTCATGCGATAATATTTCTAAAGTAAATAAAATAAACAAAAGATAATAAATAAAATGGTTCCCTCAGGTCTAACCTCTTTTTTCATCTCACGAAAGGGCGTTACACATCCGTTGGAAGGTGAATGATCCGCAACTCTTTTGGTTCACTAACTCAACGTCTTTCCTCGCTGTTTTGCTGTTCGGGCTGCTGTGTTTTTACTCCGTTTCGCTGCTATTTTACTGCTATTTTTAGGCTACTGTTTTGGTTGTTTCCGGGGACTGTTTTGGGCGTTTTGGAGGGGTATTGACTACGATTTTTGATGGTTTTGAGGAGGGTTTTTATGCAATTTTTTAAGGGTCAAATTTGCGGCGATTAGCTGGGTAGTTTAGGGGTAATTTTGGTGATCTTATGGACTGATTAGAGGATGGTTTTCTCGGAAATTAAAAGGGTTGTGTGATGAGGGAATGTGGCATTAGGCGTGAATGGGTAAAAGGCTGGCGTGAAGACTAGTTGCTTGCGGCACGTTCTTGTGTGGCAAGGGACGTTAAGCGTGAGTGGGTGAAGTGCAGGTGGCTAAGAAACGTGTGAAGCAGGCTTAGGGACGTGCGGGCAAGCAATCCTGAGGCGTGAGCAGGTTACGTGAATTGGAAACTATGTGGCAGTGTGAGGGTGTGCTTTGCGGGAGGCGTGAGCAGGTTACGTGAATATGAGGGCTTTGATGTGTGTCTATTATCTGTATGAGCTCTAGGTTGTGAAGGTGGGTGAAGGCCTCTTTTTATAGGCAAATGGATGGAAGTAATCCTAGTTCAAATAGGAAAGGATCTCTTAATTGATAGTGACATCTCCTAATTAGTATCACATAAGGAATGAATCTCTCTAATTTAGGATGGTGATTGCTTTTGATTAGGAAAGGGATCCATGCGATTTCTTTTAATTAGGAAGGTATTTGGCTTGATTTTTGGCATGTGTTAAATGTGCATCTTCCTAATTATATGTGGTAGGGGCGTGAACTAGGCTTCCTTGGGCGTGGGCTTTTAAAACTTTGGGTAGGCTTGGGTGTTTAGGTTTGGTAAGTGGTTTATGGGGTTTTGGGCCGAGGATAAGCGTTGAAACAGAGATCCAACGAGCAACCAAAGCCAAACAACTGAATTAAATCCAACAAAAATATCAGTTTCCAACTTTACCCTTCCAACGTCCGTTTCCCGCGGCTTTCACAACTAAAGAGATAGTGTCTCCATACGAGACTCATCATAGGGATTTATATCCAAAAATGCAGTGCCTACACCGGTTTTAAAAATTAGGACCTGGGCGTATCCGGATCCATACCTGGGATCGCACGGGTCCGGCCCGGATAAACCCGGGTCCTGAAAAATAATAAAAAATAAATATAATAAATTAAAATATAATGAAAAATATAAAATAATATGCATCTATATAAAAAAAATATGATAGAATATAATTAAAAAAATATAAAAGAATTGAAATAAAACTAATACAATTGACAAAATCCAAATATAAATATAAAATAATACAATTAAAAATTAAAAAATTAAAAAAATAATAATAAATCGGGTATCTGGATCCGGACCGGGTAGACCCATATCCGAACCGGATAGACCCGAGTCCGGACCCGTGTATATTTACCCAGGTCCGGAACCAGACCCGGGCTAATAAAAATGCTTCCGGATCTTGATCCAGATCCTATCGGACCCGGGTTCGGATCCGGATTTTGTCATCTCTATTCTTGCCCATACTCTTCTTTATACTCTATTTTCATTGCCCTCGCTACCCTAATGAGATTCATTATTAAGTTCACATTCTCAATCACATTCATAATAAATTATGCATACTCAATAGTTACAAAATTCTCACAAGTGTTTACCCAAATGTTTCTCGGCTCACTACTCTCATTTGGATGCTCAAAACTCTCAACACATTCGGCTACACATGTAGTTTCACCATCAAGACTTTTAGCCATGCATTGAGCTACACATTTATCATCACCAGCAATAGTTAAGTCATCTACCTCAGCAATAACAACAACCACCTCATCACACTCACTTTTTATTACGTGTTCACTCACTACTATGCCCATATTTTCTTATTTTTCACAGCTGCACCAACAAATTTATTTTCTAAGCACTCATCAACTCTTTCTTTTTCTCTTTTCAACCTCACTTCTCATCTTCATTATTAGTTGATCTGTATAGGCTTGTTGTGGTGTTAAAAGATAAATAATCACTGACCTCTCATCAGTGACATAAATATGCATATCCATCTCAACATGATACCACACTTGCTTAACATACTTCCATGAACCATCTAACGATATATGAAAATCAAGAATATGCACCACATCACACAATACCTCATTATAAAACCTCATAGTAGTAAATGCAACCATAACTTGATACTTCATCTTAACCTTATCAAAATTAGGCAATTCTTGCAACACATAAGGCTTATGGTGATTTAGTAATGATTAGTCCCAATTTCTCCACGAGACTGATATTGACTAATTATCCCAATGTTCCCCATCAATAATCACATTGCACATCTCATCTTTCACAATATTCTAGTATGAAAGATATTATCTCTTGACTGCCTCATAATATCAACCAATTCAGTTACTATATTTGAGAAAATAACAGTACAAGACTCAACCTTTTTTATTGAGGATCACTAGAATTCAAGCAAGAGCATTAGAACTCTCAACACACAAGGTAAGTGATCAATCACAATAATTTTTTATTTTAACTAACGAATAAAGAAAATAAACACAAATAAATACAAAAATAATCCAATTACTAATATTCGACAAGGAATTTGGGACTCGATATGCGCACAAAAGACCTTAGGACCTCATCATCTAAATCGTCTCATTGAGTACTATGAAATCAATATATTATAGGTCTCATAAATCTTCATGAATCAAAAGTTATGGCAGTTTGAAATTTAGTGTGCGATTGGAATTTCGGACGAATGAAACTGGTTTTTTTTTTGGAATTTTTGACTTTAATGACTCACAAATTGTGCAGTAAACTGAAATTAAAAACAAAAGAACTGTAATAGACCATAAGGAACTAAAAATTGTACGAACCAAAATTGGGCCAAGGATAAAACCGTCTTTTACCTTAAAGCCCAAATAGTATACAAAGCCCAAATAGTAAAGACTAGGCCCAAAAAGATTTCTGTATTATTGTGTTATAATTAAGTCATAAGCTTAAATACAAAACCCCATAATTATGTCAACTACTCTTCTCCTACTTTGCCCGACACAAAAATTATTCCCACCTACTCAGACTTTCTATCAAATGTGTGAGGCACATGGTGGGACTTACACCAGCTGCCAAGTATGATAATATTCATCTATAAATAGGAACGAAATTCGAGGAAACAGGCAGCGACATTTCTTTCATCCAAGTCTGATACGTTCTACATTCATATACTAGTTCTTCCTCCCATTTTTAAAGCACTAGTCACCGCCCTCACGGCCACCCAAATAAAGTTGAGGCAGAAACAAACCTCGACTTCACTTTTTACATATTTACTGATCATTTCATACTACTGACTTGGGCGTCGGAGTGTCCCCGGCACCTACCACACCGGTGGGCAGTCTACTCCCATTCATTATTCTTTGTTTTGCATGATCGCTAGTGCCCCCAACTTACAAATTATGATTGTGGACCTCGGCCGAATTCAAGCGTCCACAATTTGGCGCCCACCGTGGGGCTCTGGCGATAATTTGCAGACGAAGATTTTGTATTCTACCAACACTCACAGCTTAGTCACTCATGGCTTCAAGCAATGAACAGACACCTGATCCAATGGCATCACAACTGGCCATGCTACAGGAAAGATTGAAAGCTTTGGAAGAGGAAAATCTAACCATACGTAATTCCAACACGAACCTTCAGAAACAGTTGGAGTTAGTTTCATCACCGTCCCGACATCATGATACCTCAGATCAGCCCAATAACCGTATCACTCCAGCTAATCTCTTGGGAGCATTCAACGAAACAACAGATAACATTCCATCAAATGGTGAGGACCAGAGGGACTTGCCAAATTCTCCAATCAACCAAGCTCAACAAGTTGCCATCGCTATGAGAAGGGAAATGAAGGAATTTAAAGAAGCGATTATGTCCAGCCTACCAGGAGTGAAACTACCAATAAAGAAGAGCAGAGCTGGAACCATTTCTGACACCCCCTTCACGGAAAACATCACATCCGTTGAGTTACCACGGAAGTTCAGCCCACCAGACATGAAACTATATGATGGATCCACTGACTCGGACGACCATGGCATCCATTACAAATACAAAATGATGTCAACTGGCTTAGCTCCTCTTCAATGGGAAGCAGGTATATGCAGAGGATTTGGAGAAACTTTGGGGGGCCCTGCCCTTACGTGGTTCATCAACCTACCATACAGATCCATCAAATCCTATCAACAGTTAGCAAACAAATTTGTGGAGCATTTCGTCAGCTCTTGCAAACTAGAAAAAACTACTGACGACCTTAGTACCATCCAGCAACGGAGGGGAGAATCCTTGCAAAGCTACGTGGCCCGCTTCAACAAGGAGAGGATAACAATTCCAGATCTACATCAGCCGACAGCTGTGGAAGCTTTCAGAAACGGGTTACTTTGTGATAGTGGACTCTATAAAAAATTAACCAATTTCGATGCTACACGATGGACCAGGCCATGGCACGAGCTCAAGTCGAAATCAGATGGGAAGAAGACAGAGGAATAAAAGGAAAGATAATTCATCCAATGTGCAGAATGAAAGAACACCTCATACTTCCAAACGACATAAAGAATTTGCAAGAATGATACACATGCATCATTCAGAGAAGAGGAATCACCAAAGGAAAGAACATCAGCCCCTCCGAAAGGACTTTGATCGGAGACCTCTGCCATACAAAGCACAGGAAAGAGTTCTGGTAGAAAAGCCAAGACTCCCAGATTACAATTTTTCTATTTCTCCAGGAGAATTAGTTTTGGTACTAAAAAAGATGGGAAATGAAGTAAGATGGCCTCCACGGAACAGAGAAAGCTTCAAAAAGAAAGACACAAGTAAATGGTGTGAATTCCATCGAGACTATGGCCATACAACGGCTGAATGTGTGGCATTAAGATTAGAAGTCTACGAGCTGCTAAATAAGGGGTTTCTAAGGGATTTACTTACAGAGAAAGGGAAAGCTACCTTCGCTCAGAGAACCGAGAGAGATGGATATGAAGAGGTACCAATTCCACCTCCACCAATCGACAACACAGTGAATTTCATTTCAGGAGGATCGGAGATCAGTGGAGTTTCATATTCAGCGGCCAAACGACATGCCAGGGCTATCATGTCAAACATTCATCACTCCATAATGTCCATAGAGAAGAAGTTTACAAACCTGATGATGGAGTTTCCAGACGACAGCAATTCTGGAAGCATGAACCCTCATCATGACGCATTAGTGATCTCCCTACAGGTGGTGAATTTTATGGTCAAGCGGATTCTTGTATATACAGGATCTTCAGCCAACATCATCTTTGCAACCGCCTTAGCGGATATGGGAGCTGAGCTGGAGAAAGTTAACAAACGAACAACGGTGTTAATCGGATTCAGTGGTGAGCAGAAATTTACTTTGGGAGAAATAAGTCTTCCAGTCTACGCAGGAGGAATCAACCAAATGACTACTTTCCTTGTCCTGGATTGTCCTTCAGCCTACAATCTTATCATTGGTAGGCCATGGATTCATGAAATGAGGGCTGTGTCGTCCACTTATCATCAAACTCTA
>SKCR01054303.1:0-29879 GCA_019454045.1 Zanthoxylum bungeanum | reverse complement strand
TAGAATCTCTGGTCAGTGCTATGTGTCCTCTGCCTAGTTGCCATAACTTCATGGTCAATGTATTTATTTAAATATCCATTCCTCGCCAGGTCTTCCATCTGTTCCCGCAGATCCTTGCATTCGTCTGTGTTGTGTGCCCCCTCAGATTATGATGTACGCAGTAAGACTTCTGGTTCCTTTTATCTGGGGGGAATCTCCTGAGGTCGGGTTCTATCAAGAGGCCATTTTTCATGTATTTCCATGATGATTCGCCCTGGTGGTTTGCTCAGGGGAATATATGTTTCTTCTCGGACTACATGATTCACCTGGGTCGCGACCCCTCCTTCCTGCTCTCTTCGAGGTATCGGTTTGAATTCTTTGGGTTTTGGATTGAATCTTTTGAACTCCCTGTCCGGTCTCGGGGAGCCTCTGTTCTTGCTGTTCTTTCCCGAATGGCCGTCCCCCTTCGGGAGATCTTTTCTTCGCTTTCTACCAAGACAAACTTCCGGGCTACCTCTAAGGCGGTGACATAATCCGGCGTGTCCTGGATTCTCAGATGAGTCCATAGCCTCCCGACTTTTAGGGCTCCTTTTAAGCTTTCTAGGGCTTCTAGGGACTCATATCCTCCGACTTCCAGTACCATGTTGTGGTATCTTTCAATAAAATTTTTCAGGGGCTCGTCATCTCCTTGCTTCATAAGTCTTAATTCTCCAATCGTCTTTTTGGGAACGCAGGCCCCTTTAAAGTGTCGAATGAACGACTTCTTAAGTTGTGTGAAGCCTCCGATGCTCCCCGGAGCCAGACTTCTGTACCATAGGATGGCGGGTCCACCTAAAGTTAGGGGGAACACTTTGCAGATGGCATCTCCTACTACTCCCTGGACTTCCATCAACAAGACAAAGCTTTCGATGTGTGATTTCGGGTCAGAGTGGCCTTTGTAGGGTGCCATGGTCGGCATGCTGAATCGCTTTGGGAATTTTACCGACCTTATTTTTTCCGCGAGGGGAGATTCCTCCTCACTATCCCGGGCATCCCCTGCATCGGTCCTGAGGCCTACTCCCCACTTGGTCATTTCCTTTTTTAACCAAGATTTTATTTCGCTGCTTGCGCCGCCATGTCGTATCCTGTGCCCCTCCGTGTGTCTATTGCCCCGGGTGCGGTGTTCCTCATCCCTTGGAATTTCCCGCACACTTTCGCTATGCTCCTGTCCTCTTTTCTGAAGTCGTAGAGACTGTCATAGGAGGGATCCAGTGATGGTCTTCCTTCTTCTTCTTCTTCCCAAGTGTCATCTGTTTGCGAATCTTTTTCTACAACTACAGATTTTATCCCATAGAGGCCCCTCCTCCTGGGTCTATCGTCTTCACTTGTGTCTATCACCCTTTTCCCTTCTGCTCTTTCACTTTTTCTTCGACTGGTTCCGATGTCTGGTCTCTCGTTGTTCGTTCCCTCTATTCTCTCCAACCGATCCATCATGGATTTCATGCTTTCTTCCATCTTTTTCATCCAGTCTGTTGCTGGACTCCCTGAAGATTGATGATTCCCGCCTTCTGCCATTGTCTTACTACGCGAATCGCTTTTTGTTGAGATCCCCACAGACGGCGCCAACTGTTGACAGTGGATTTTGGTCTCAGGGCAATATGGGAATATCACTCCCGAGGAAATCCTCCTTCAATAGTGAATTTGTTTGGTTATGGGGGATCAAAGGCAAATTTAGCAGAAAACAGATAAATACACCAATCAACAAGGGGATTTAACGTGGTTCGGTGGATTTGGATCCGACCTACGTCCACGGACACAAACAGTATGATGTATTTTTATTATTCGAGCACGCTTTTCAGATCTCTTTTTGTTTTTACAAGTCAGAGCTTGGTGATTTGATTCTGATCTGATATTGGTTCTCTTTTTTTATTCTCCTCCCCTTAAGCCTTACTCTACCCTCCTATTTATAATAGTGCAGAAATCAGATTCCTTTTTTACAAGGGTTTCCTAGTTGAAACAATTTCCCTTTCCCATAAGGATTCCTAGTCAAAAACTACATTTACTTCCTTTATCATACTAGGATATTGACTTACTAGTTTACCCCATGAAAGTATGATAACTTATTATCTTATCTCATATGGATAGAATGCCTTATTTCCCGAACATGTCTTGCCCTATGCTCGGTCTTCATGTGGTCGGTCATAATAGTCTTTTGTACTGAGAATGCTGCTGTCGACCTGATAATTGCCCGGTCATCTTGAACTCAAGTGCTCGGTCACTAACCGTAAAGTTCCCGGCCTCTTACTGTTGACTCTTTAGTGGTCGGGTCGGCATTAATAATCTTGACTGAGAAATGAATTACCTTTTTTACCCCTGTCGTGCTGCTTAAATAACATAGTGCCTGAAAACACCATCAACAGACAATTCTGCAACCCGCTCATATGACAATCTGCAACCCAACCATTCCAACATTGTTCCTTGTGGCAGAAGGAAAGTCTCTAACCAACTCCCATCATATCAGCCTGCCAGAGGCTCAAACTTTCATGTATGGCTTAAGCCATTCATATATAAACATGAGATACTACAATCCCGACCTCGGTCCGCAGGTCGGTGTGCCAAGAGGAATAGCGATGTATCCTCCTCCTTACTTCTTTAACAGGTCGGGTCGGTAATCACATGACCACCTCGGGTCAGACTTCCCAGATGCTCAAGAGTTGAGTCTGATACTTTTCCATCAGGTCGAGTCTGTATCCCAACTCCACTTCATCACCCGGTACTGCTCTTAGTAAGGCTGTGCACAATGGGCTCGGGTCCCTTTATCTGACTTCGACCCCTCTGGACCCTCTTCATTTTCATGGTCAAGTACAATCCCTAATTTACTCTTCATCGGGATTCTGATTTTCTCTGGATGAAAAACCATCATCAATAAAAAGTATTATAATAAAAAGTATTATATATATATAAGCAATATCAAAAAGAGAATTTACATTGAAATTGTTGAAATATCAAATCATGAAAAATAAACATTTAACAAATTGATAAATGGACAGACATTAATTAGATCAACCCAAACATTAAATTAACACTTTTTGGGCTTGAGAAATACAATATGAATTAATCCCATTTAACATAAAAAAAAAATTGATGAACCTCAAAAAGTAAAAGTCTAAATACAAAATAATTGGTGAAGAAATTGGGAAAAGTTTCTAATGTGCTGTGATAGGAATGTTTTTTCCCCCAAAAATTGATAAATTTTTAAAACAAAATGAGTGATAAACTTATAAATATTCTAGTGGTAGTTTTGTAAATTTATTATAATGACATTATTAATAAAAAATTTCCATATTTTTTCGGATGGGCTGTAACCTATCCTAGACCATGAATAGTCTCGCCCCTGATCATTATCTTGGTCACGGTCATCGAAGAAACAAATATCGACATCATTGTGGTTATAATAAAAATATATTTACATTCACAAATTATGATTGATAATTATTTAATAATAATTTATACATAATTGATTTTAGTCATGTCCTATTATTAAAGCACACGTAGTTAATAGTGTATTTTCATAGTTAATAATAAATGTAACAAGTTAACAATATATTGTTTGCCAAACTTGTACAATAAAAAAAATTATTTATCAATTTGAAACTGTATTTCTATGATTTTTTTTAAATAATTCAATATTAAAATTATGTTCAATTTTTTTAGTAACTCTAATGGAAACCAAATTCTTATCATCAGGGTTTAAATCAATGAATCTTCACACTAGAGATTTTATCAATTAAGTAGTTAATTTTTTTAAAAATTAACGCTAGAATCATACTTGATCTGAAGTGATATTTTATTTGTAACTGTCACAGCATATTAAAAACCAACCTGATATCGCAGATAAATTATCATATTAGTAGCTAGGGAGTTGAGTGGGATTCAAATGCTGAGATACTTGGCATTTCCCTTATTATTAATTTTTTTTGAACACGGTTGATAAATTATTCGACCTAAATCTAATTGAACATATAAAATTTTCGACTATATAAGTGGAAAATCTAATTTAGTACTCAACCATTAGAAATTATTTGAATACTTTTTTATTATCTTATAATTTTAGCCATCCAACTCAATTATATACCAAATTTATCCTAAATCGGTAATTATGATTTACGAGTAGAGGTGGAAATTCGTGAAATCATGTCGTGTTAAATTTAAGTAAACACGGATGCATCTCGTTTAACTCAAAAATTTTAAACACGGATATGAACAATTTAATAATCATTTTAACAAAATAAGTTAATTAACACGATTAATAAACAGAGTTAGTTTCATGTTGGTACAATTATGACATGATAATATGATTAGTAAACGATCTAAATGGGATCGTAAAAGGTAATTGATTATAATTTAAATGTAATTGAATTTTAACTATACATTGCTACTAAAGCAAGCATGTCAAAAAATTAAGAAAAATTTAGCACGGCTAAACTTAACACTAAATCTAAAATCTTTTTTTTTTTGTACCTCTAATAAATCATCTAGTTTTATTTTCGGTCAAAGATGACCAATTTTTGTCCAAAAGATTTTGGAATGTTTAATTTACTCGTTCAAACGAGGATTTGAGTCAAGATGTGATTTTAAAATTTTGGAAGGTTTCAATGTGTTACCCTCCTTCTACGAAATGCATCATACTATTCATTGTTTTGATATGATTATTTCTAGATCATTTGAAATTTTGGTTGAAGTTCCTTATAAAAAATTTTCCTCAAAATTCATTCAAAATTCAAGAATGCATAAAGTTTAATTAATTTATGCCCGAAGCATTTCGCTTTGAGAATTCACTGACAAAGTAAATCTTTATTTGTCTTTATATATATTTATCAAATTAACTTCAAGAAATATCAAATACATTAATCCATAAAATATTCAGTGGTATATATTGAATCCATGTAACCATCTTTCTCTCTCTTCCCCATTCAAACCCAACAACCATAAAAGAAGGAACATTACAAACTGGATACTATTAATTTATCCTTCACCATAAGAGTTTAAGGGGTTGCTTAGTCCAGTCAAAAGTGTTTAAAATTGTAAAACCCCCATATTTTGTAAGGGTATTATTGGAAATTAATAAAAAATTTGGGGTAAAAAGTCAAATTTTGACTTGGTGAAACAAGGACTTAAATGATAAAATTTGAAAATTTCATGGATTAATTTCGCATTAATTAGGGACTAAATAGAAATTTTTCTTAGATTCAATTTCGGTCCACTTAGGTGTTGACACATATCATACTTAGATGTTGATAAGTGGCTTGTTAATATGCTGACACATGGCCCAACCAGATAGCGACACGTAGCCCACAAATGTTCTTAAACTTGGTTGCCCCTCCCTAAAAATTTCAAGATCACTCATCTCTCTCTCAAAGCATCAGAGCTTCCAACTGTCGCCGCCACTTCGACCCCCCCCCCGCCATCCCACCACATTGCCTTGTCGTTGGTCTTTCCAACGCCATCGACACCGCCGGTATCACAGTTCAGATGGTGCCTGACGAGCCACCCAAAATACTGAAAATCGTCGACGTTTTCCTCTCCGTATGTCGGCGTCTGACCACTATTGATGACACCTTCGACGAGTACAGCATCTTTGGCTCATTTCCGATCAAACGCCACCGGTTCCATAGCCATCAGAGGTCATTTGCTCGATTTCCCAATGCCGATGGAGGGTAGTTTCGACTTTTGACCAAGCCCGGGAGATCCGATATTTGGATCGATGAACAGACACCACCAGCCAACTCCTTTTGATGAGATGAGCATATGGATTTATAATTTGACCGTTGAAAGTTGTTGGATCGTGGGAGCAACGTCAAAAGAGGACTCCACGTACCTTGTAGAGCGTGTCTGTCGTTAGAGGAAAGAATTTGGCCGAGGAAGTGATAAAGCCTTGTGTCCTGAACCTCATGGTGAGATCCGTTTCACAATTCGAGCTTTCGATCGAGGTAGGTGTTCGATTATCGCTATTTTTAAATAAAATTTATTTAAAATTATTGTTATATAAATTCTATTTAAATTCGAACTTTATATGTTTTATTAAATTTCTTATGAAATGATAGTTTTGAATTATAAAGTTATTACAGATTTTTACAAATATTGCGAACTTGACAGTTTACTGTATTTAGAAATCGCTACATAGGTATTTTAGTAAAATTATACATTACGCACATACCATAAGATCACACATGAGGTCTACTTGTTGTTTGACTATACAAGTTCCATAATCATGTGTGAAAAGTGTGACAAGACTACCATTGGTGAAAGTCCATAAAGTGTCCTGATTGACCACATATAACTCCTAGATATTGATTGGCTAGACTGCCATGGGTTAGACCAATAAATCTTATGCGATGTTTTATTGATGGTGTCTACATGGTATATGATGATAGACACCATATGAGTCTTGGGTGATAGGTGGGTAGAGCCCGCCGTGTGTAGCGACTGTAAATCTTATGTGGAAAGTGTGGAGGACTACCATTGGTGAAAGTCCATAAAGTGTCATAGTTGGTTACACATGACCATGTGAGTTGTCAGAGTGCTCTGGGATATGATAAGAATATGACTCATGTATTTATAGATTGTATTGAGTGAGTATGTGCGTGTAAGTGGTAATCGATATTTTTTCGATTTATCTGTTGGTGCATTTTTGAGATTTCATGGTTTTAATTAGTAATCGATATTTTTACGATTTATCTACTGGTGCATTTTTGAAATTTCATAATTTTACTGATTTTAAAACATATGTGAATTTGTTTGGAAATTTTATTTCGTCAAACTAACCATGCAGCGTATTTTGGAGAGTTTAAAAATATTTTAAAGCAACTAATCGGGTTCCTACGAGTATTTCATAAAATACTCACCTTATACTTCCTCTAAAGATAGCTCCAGGTAGGTGAATTTGTTGGGATATTGTGGCCAGCCGTATTGGAGTTGGTATCAAGAATTCTCTATTTTAAGTTTTCGTATTTTGATTAGTAGAGGACTTTGAACTTTTCTTTCTAAGTCTGTAATAAATATGCCACCCTACATTTTATAATTTACTAATGATGATGATGCATGCTTTGATATCATTTCTAAATTTTATTTATTATATTATCAATTATGTTTGATGGTGATGGTGATGTTGTGGGTACCTAATAATTTTTGAAATAAAAACGTGTGACAATATGGAATTTCCATTCCATGTGGATTTCCCTTCATTTTTATGATAATGGAGACCCTTACTCAAGCCTTCCGTCAATTCCAAGCACCTTAGGGAAAACCTGTTAGGGATATTCCCTATACTCAACTTGTGGATGGGCTATATGTACATGTATTTGTAATATTTTCATTAATTAATAAAATGACAATCTTTATTATACGTGTCTTACATAAATTATATGAATCATCAAACACTGTAATAAAGCCCTTGGAGTAATAAGATGATGGCTTCCACGCCTTATGAGAATCATTACTCTGAAACGTTCATAGTCATAGTTTTGTGAATAATCTGGGCGTTCACAAAGCGGAGAGACTAGCATGATGATATGATCCGCCCTTAAGTGGGGTAGCCGATCTTATAGGCTACTAGCGGAGATTCGTCCACTTGGTGTATCACATGGATGTATGAGTTGCTCGTGTTCATCGAACTGACTGCCAAAAGTTTTCACATGGAGTGTTTATCCCATGTGTCTGTGAGAACTTTCATGTATCGATTGTATGACTAGTCCTTATACTTGAGGTCTTTACAATCTTATTTGTGGATCAAATGACTTTGACATTCTCCTTCCCCGGTTCAAAAGATCCGATCATAAGGGTATGATTGGGTCATTTATTGAAACACATGAAGTTTGTAAAGATACAACAGAGAATCGCCACTCTCTCGGATAATATTTTCTTATAAGAGTAGTATTCTAGTTCGCGGGTTGATATGTGTGATCAGTGCTTGAGACTGTGGCCGCAGCAGAAGAATCATGTGAGATTCTTGGGTTAGCACGATTCATGACACTATCAACATCATACCTTTGACTATATGGGTAGACACTTTCCATACCCTAGGTCAAACGGTGGGGATACAGTGAGGCAAGAGACCATATCATATGTAAATCGCATACATAATGGGTATATATATTTCCTTCTCATTTGAGGGCCTTGGCATGTTGCTAGATGTCAACCTTGGTCATTGAAATCGAACGACCATCTGATCAGAGGATAATTTTATTCAATTAAATTATCACGATTCATTTCATGTCCAACTTGAGGGGAACCCAAAAGGTCACACACAACAAAGTCGAAATCAATGGTTAACAGTGCACAGTACAAATTTAACAGCATATATGATTGTTGTTAGGAATTGTTCATAAATGGTTCAATGTGTTTTATTATTGAACAGATCATTTATGAGGTTCCAAAGTGGCTTAGGGATTGGTGAATGACGATAGGGGTACTTTGGGAATTGGAAAAACGAATAAGAAAATAAATAATAAAAAAAAATCTGCATTTTTATTTTTATTTTTTTATTTGTTTTGAATTCCAATTCGGCCCAAACTCTTATTAGGGTTTTATAATCTCATTAAACCACTATATTAAGATCCAATGGCTAAGATTTAATTAGCATTTATCCCACATCGGATTCTTAATTAATTTTGTTGTCTTTTGAGCACCTATATAAACCCAAGGAATTCTTTACAAATTTTTACACCAAAACCTTTCATATCTTGGGTTTATATAAGTGAGAAACTCTAAAGTTTAAGAGTAAGCCACTGATTTTGAGAATCCTTAAGTCTAATTGACTAGAGGAATCTCAATTTAAAAGTTTTGAGGTATTTGCCTAGCTAGAACCAATGGAAAAATACCCGTGCACTCAAGGCGTAGTCTTGCCGTTGAGTTTTGGCTTTGGTGTGTGCACCTTTGGAGGCCACACACTTGGGTGGCTCTTTGGAACGTGGAAGAACTTGCTGAGTTTGAGAAAATCTTGTAGATTGGAGGGAGGACTGGAGGAGTCTTTGGTTCAAGTAAGTCATTTTTCTTTCTTTATTTTAATTAGAGTTCTTATGATAGTTATCATGTTTAGGTTTATGTTCTTTGCATGTTTTATGAGTTTTATGCTTAGAATATATAGTAACATGCCTAGACTTGTAGAATAATAAAAACAAATGGGTCTTGGGCAAAGGGATAGCGGCATCATAATTTTTTAATTTTCCGCTGCGCACTCGCGGCCGCTTCCCAACAGTGGTATCAGAGCGCCGTTTTTATTTTGATTAGTTCTCTCTCATTTGAACTCGAAATTGGGTGTGTAAAATCTCGTTGGAAAGCTAACAACCTGAACTTACTTTTAGGCACAAGTTTTGCATGATTTGGTTAAGAGTGGAATTATGAAATTGCATTTAAAGTTCACACATCTGTAAAAAAATGTGAATAGTAAATTTATTTGATTAAAATAAAATGCAATATCATAATTAAATATTAATCAAAGGTATTTAATGCAGAAAATAATTCCAACATATTAAAACTCATATGCTTGATGATTCTATGTATGATTAGAATTGACATGATTATTTTAGGGTGCAAGCATCTAGAGACTTTCTAAGGAAATAGAGAGTGTATTGCTTATCCCATAGCTAAGTAATTATTCCGTGATGAACTTAGAGATTTATTACCTTTAAGGCTAATAAATATAAATCACTTGTTTATAATAAAAGGCATTATAAAATATACAAGTGGGGTGAGACCAAGGCGTTAATAAAACTTTCCAAACTAAAGTATTACTAGAGTTAGATAATGATTTGGTGTCTTCCTTCACTCACTACCTTTTTATAGCCAAAATGAAAAGCTGTGAAGACATCTAGATAATCATTTAATCAAAGCTTACCTTAAAGCATATTTAAAGTGTTGGACTAATTTGGAGGATCTATTATTTATTCCTGTCACCAAGGCAATAAGAGCCTAAGAGGTAAGGGTATTTAAGAGAGTTCGCTCCACCCTCCCTCTGGGGAATTTTCAATGGAGGAATCCATTTGACAATTATTCACTTAAACTTTCTAAAATCCTCAATAATAATTTAAGTCTAAAATTTGCCTCCCATTGTAAAGTATAGACCCAAGGGCTTAAACCGTATTGGCAGGACTAGGCTTTACCAGACTGACCAATACCAATTTGTCCCTAAATCATACTATTGACAATGGTTTGACTTTTCTGAGTCATAAGACGCAACGACCCTTAGGCGTGGTCTTATAACTTAGTGGCAAAGATTGGGTGTCCACAAGGACTAGCATAAGCTATGGCATGTTTGATTGCCCAACCCAATGATCAAGGAATTGTGATTTATATATAAATTGGTTGGGAACCTACCTAATTATCATATTTTATAACGACCGGCCCTAGTCGAAGTTGTGAAATGATGATAATGGGATCCTTGCCCACAAGAAATCCATCATATTGGGGTTGATGCGATTTGCTTAAAATCTTAAAACAATTGAGTGAGAGCAACTTCATAATATTAAAAGCCCATGTTATTATGAAACATTAATGAAAACATATTCCTAATTTTAACATTCTCTCTTAACATGCGGGTTAAAATATTTCACAAACATTCAAATGGCAAACAGAATATCATTTCGTTCTATCCTTGATGAGCGTAAGCTCAAAATGGACAACTACAATGACTGGTTTGGAAACCTTAAAATTATCTTAGGACAAGAAAATATTTTCTATGTTATTGAAAGACCATTTCCCTCTGAACCCGCAGAAGATGCTGACCAAAATACATTTGATGCTTGGAAGAAACACGTCGATGATGATGAGCAAGCAGTTTGCATAATGCTTGGCTCTATGTCAGACGAACTTCAGAAAGCTTACGAATATATGGATGCTCAAACCATCATCTTTCACTTGAAGGAGTTGTATGCAACTTCTGTTCTTACCGTGAGATTCCAAGTGGCATGTGCCTTATTCCAAACAAGGTATAATGAAGGATATGTTAGTGGACATGTGCTTAAGATGATTGGCCATATTGAAAAATTGGCTAACCTCGGGTTCATCATGGATCATGAGATAGGTCATGATCTAATTCTTCAGTCCTTACCAAAAGACTTCTATAACTTTATTATGCAGTTTCATCTGTCTAATAAAAAAGCTACTTTAGCGGAATTGCACAATCTGATAAAGCAAGTAGAGAAGGACTTGAAACTGGAGATTAAAACCTCCGTCATGCTTACTGATACGGACCTAAAGCCACGAGGCCCAAAGAAAAATAAGGGCAAAGCCAAGGCTCCAGATCACCTAAGGCCCAATGGTAAGGAGGAGAAGAAAAAGAGAAAGAGGAAATGTTTCTTTTGTGGAAAAAAGGGTCATTGGAAGAAAGACTGCAGATCCTTGAAAGCCAAGGAAGCTAGGGAAGCCCAAGAGGCCAAGAAGCCCAATGCTTCAGGTATGTTGTATATGATTGAACTATATTCTCAAAACTCTGAACCTTCTACTTGGGTGCTTGACACCGGTTGTGGGACTCACTTTGTGAATAATGTGCAGGGCCTGAGAAACAATAGGAGACTCCGTCATGGGGAGGTTGACTTACGCATGTGTAATGGAGAAATACTGGATGCATCGTGCGTGGGGACTTATTCATTAGTTTTGCCGAATGGTTTAGTTTTTTAGACTTAGAAGATTGTGTTTATGTACTTCTCTAGTAAAGAACATCATTTCAATTTATTTTTTATATAATAAAGGCTTTTCATGCCTAATAAGTTGTAATGAATGTTCTATTATTTCAATGAAATAAAATATGGAGATGATATTTTGATAATGGTATATATGTCTTACAAACTAACAAAAAATGTTCAACTTCTAATATATACAACGTTAACTCGAATAATCTCAATGAATCACTTCTATGGCACATTCGCTTAGGTAATATCAATGAAACAAGATTAACTAAGCTACATAAGGATGGGTATTTCAGACCCTTCAAATATGAACCTTATGGAACTTGTGAGTCTTGTTTACTTGGTAAAATGACCAAATTACCCTTCAAAGGTAAGGGACAGCATGCAGCGGAGATATTAGAACTCATACACTCTGATGTATGTGGACCAATGTCAGTCACCGCTAGAGGTGGATTCTCCTACTTCATTACCTTTATCGATGATCACTCGCGATATGGGTATGTGTACCTTATGCAGTACAAATCTGAAGCCTATGAGAAATTCAAAGACTTCAAAGCTAAAGTAGAAAACCAGCTTAATAAAAGTTAAGTCACTAAGGTCTGACTGAGGTAGTGAATACTTAAGCGACGCATTTCAAGATTACTTGAGAGAAAATGACATTATTTCCCAGTGGACTCCTCCGGGAACTCCACAACATAATGGGGTCTCCAAAAGGAGAAATCAGACATTATTAGATATGGTCTGATCAATGATGCCAGACACGAATCTACCTCTTTCATTTTGGGGTCTTACTTTAGAAACTGCAACACTACTACTAAACCAAGTTCCTTCCAAGACTGTTAGTCAAACACCATATGAGTTATGGTCTAGGAAACGTCCTAGTCTTAGTTATCTAAGAGTTTGGGGATGTGACGCTGATGAGCGGAAAATATATTCAATATTTACCGCCCCTTTTACTTAATATTTTGTTTAGTTTCTCGGGTTTGATGAACGTTTTGATGTATTTTAGTTTATTTTGTAGAAAAAATAATAGGGACACAATGAACATTTAGGACGAAATGTGGGTCAAATAAGGGCAAAAAGTGGACTTGACATATTAATTTTGGAGATTGGAAACTTGAAAGGGCGTTTTAACGAAGTGCAGTTTTGGAAATTCCAATTTTGCGCATCTGTCATATTTGGGGTATAAAATTTTACTCTGATATCGGATTGAGCTGATTCAAGTTCCAGATTAAAGAAGACTCAAAGATCCACAACTTTGAAAGATAAAATAATTTCGAATTCTGACGATTTCATGCCCGAAAGTGATGAACCATCCAAAAGTGTGTTGTGTGTAATTATTAAAGTCATTTTCAAAGCAAAAAATAAATTAATAAATAAATAATAAAAATTATCAAATCACCACCAAACATGATAAGCAATTAGTGGAGCAATTAATAATGGATTGGATTTGGAGTAATTAGTGGAGCAATTAATAATGGATTTGGTGGATGATTTGATGGAGACAAAATTTTGCCTATAAATACCAAGCCATTTCATTTGTAATTCATACTTTCTTCTAAGGAATTCCTTAAGAATACTAAGAAGATTGTATCTTGTTTGTTTATTTATAGCTTTCAGTAATTAATTTCCGCTTTCACATTTCTTTTCTTTACTTTTCAGTTTTTACTTTCCGCAATTTACTTTTACGCACATTACTTTTCTTTCTTTAATTTTCAGTTTTTACTTTTCAGTAATGAAGAGGTAACTCCCCTTTGCTGGGGTAAAAGGTAAAACTTTTATTACTAATATTTAGATTAATCTCCCTTAATTATAATATATAAACTAGTTAAAACCTGACTTAACGATGATACCGCCATATTGGTCGGTTGGTAATTATTTAAATTGGTTTTAACCTTACTAAACTGGATACCGCCTGATTGGTCGGTTGGTAATTAATTATTAATTTGACTTAATCTGGATACCGCCTATATGGCTGGTTGGTAATTATCATGCAAAGTTAATATATTATATTAAGGGAGATATCTAAATAAAAGTAATAAAAGTGGATCCTTTTACCTCAACATTTTCTTTTATTGTACTTTTACTTTATTTACTTTTCAGCAATTTACTTTTCAGCAATTTACTTTCGGCATTTACTTTTCAGTAATTTACTTTCAGCATTTACTTTTAAGCATTTAATTTTCATTATTTAATTTCAGCATTTACTTTCCGTCATTTACTTTTCAGCAATTTACTTTTCAGTATTTTACTTTATGTCTTTTATTTTATTTAAGTTTTTACTAGCCCTAGTTATGTTTCGTAACTAAGTTAGTTATCTGGGGTTGTGATGAATTCTAATATCACCGGTTTATAAGGGGTTATTTTATAGTTTGGGTAATTTTAAAGTTTACTTATTAAGTCTTAAGCTTAATGCTTCTTGTTGTCTGATCACCAATAAGATTGATGTGGTAAATCTAAAGTAAACTTGACAAATGAATTTTAGGTTTCAGCCTTAGACTTAATAGCCCACGATCTTCCTTGAGGATTGATAACTCTTTAATAGATTTCCTTACAGGATAGACATATACCTGTCGGGCGGGGGTAGCCATAATTGGAACTTAAACTTAATGAATCCAGGTAATTTGGTTGACATAGACATATGGTTCAATTGGGTTATACTGGGTATTTACGTCTGACCATCGACAGAGGCTTTACATAATTTAGTGTTCCAGGTTAGTAAACCGATTTATTATACAAACATAAAATAACCACTTCATCTTTAAAATGTTTTAGAAAGATTCACAACCCTAGATAATTTTTAATATTGAATTTTCTTAAACCTACTTTTGTGCAATTTTATTTACTTGTTTTTAAATTTAGAATCATCACCATTTCAAATCAATCGATCAACCTGTTAGATACTAGTAATCATTTGACCTCATAAAATTAATAGATTAGGTATTAAGTCCTCGTGGGATCGATATTTTTATACTACTTGAACGATACGTACGCTTGCGTTATACGTGTGTGTTTCGCCGGTCAAGTTTTTGGCGCCGTTGCCGGGGACTTATTTATCTTTCACTATTAGTTTAGAGGTTAGATACCTTTACTTGTATCTAATTTCTTTTTACTTATTGTTTTGTTTTCTTGTGTTTCAGGTTCTCAGATCCTTCATGAGACGAACCAGAAGCTTTGAACTCCGACCGCTTGACCCATAAATTGAAAGAACCATCAGACAGTTAAGAAGGGAAATGCGAGAAGGCCAAGAAGCTTTAGTCAACATGGAACCTGAACCTTTAGAGGTTGCACCACCAATTCCTATTCGAGACAGAACGATTCCGGTGGTTGACAGATTCATTTCATGTATTGTACTTCCTCCCTTACCAGCAAATACAGGTGACATCAAAACATGCATTCAGATGATTCAGCAGTCAGTTCAGTTTGGGGGGAATGCAACTGAAGATCCTAATGCCCACATCAGCAACTTCCTGGAAGTTTGCGGCACTTTCAATTACAACCGAGAAGCTGAAGAAGCAATGAGACTGCGTATTTTCCCATACTCCTTGAAAGACAGAGCTAAAACTTGGTTACATCACTACCAGCAGGTTCTATCACAACTTGGAACACTTTAGCCACCAAATTTCTTGCAAAGTACTTTCCACCAGCCAGAACTTGAAAGCTGAGGAATGACATCACATCCTTTGTGCAACAAGACTCAGAAACTCTATACGAAGCTTGGGAAAGGTACAAATATTTGCTCCGGAAATGTCCTCACCATGAGATTCCAAAATGGCTTCAAGTCCAAACCTTATATAATGGACTTTCTGGACTGATGAGAACCACAATCGATGCTGCTGCTGGTAGGAGCTTTAATGGAAAAATGATAAGATCAAGCCTGTGACTTAATCGAAGAAATGGCCAACAACAATTCCTTGTGGCCAACAGAAATGAGCATGATCCAAAGAATTGCAGGAATTTATGAAAGTGGAACCAATACAGCAGTCAACGCCAAGCTGGATCAAATATGCAAATTCATGGAGACTCTCAGCACTGGATCCACAAGTTCACCATATGGAGGAGCACCAGAACCAAACCAACTTGAAGAGACTGTGAATTATGTCAACAATTTCAACAGACAGGGGAACAATCCATATTCCAACACCTACAACCCAGGGTGGAGGAATCATCCCAATTTTTCATGGAGCAATAATTCAGGACAAAAGAACAATCCACCACCTGGATTCCAACAGCAGAACTATCCACCACCAGGATTTCAACAACAGAACAAAGGCCAGAGACATGAAAAAGAACCATAAATGAAAGAATGGATTGCAGAGATGTTCAAAAAGCAACAAGCAGCATATGATGTTATCTTTCAGAGCCAATCTGCTTCCATCAAAGCACTGGAGAATCAAATCGGACAACTAGCCAATGCTTAAAGTTACAGACCGCCAGGTAATCTTCCCAGCAACACAGAACCCAATCCAAGGAACCGAGGGAAGGAGCAATGTCAAGCCATCACTTGAAAAGCAGTACTGAAATCAACAAAGATGTTGGAATCAAGGCAACAATTGAGAAGTTTCAAAAGAAACAAAGCAACAGATGGAGGAAAAAGAAGCAAAGGAAAAAGAAAAAGATCAGATCACTCCATCTCCACATTTTCCACAACGACTTCAGAAAAACAAACTGGACAAGCAGTTTGCTCGATTCCTGGAGGTATTCAAGAAGATTCACATCAACATTCCATTTGCAGAACCCTTGGAAGAAATTCCCAACTATGTAAAATCATGAAAGACATTCTTTCACGAAAACAGAGATTGGGAGATTACGAGACAGTAGCATTGACGGAAGAATGAAGTGCCATCATTCAGAGGAAACTTCCCCCAAAGTTAAAAGTTCCTGGTAGTTTCACTGTCCCATGCACCATTGGAGAACACTATATCGGAAAGGCTTTATGTGACTTAGGTGAAAGTGTTAATTTGATGCCTTTTTCTATTTACAGGAAACTGCAAATGGGAGAAGCAATGCCTACCCTAGTCACATTACAACTTGCTGATCGAACACTCGCATTTCCAAGAGGTGTTGTTGAAGATGTGCTGGTCAAAGTCGACAAACTCATTCTTCCAGCAGAGTTCATTATCCTTGACATGGAAAAAGACAAAAAAGTACCTATCATTCTTGGGAGACCATTCTTGGCTACAGGTAAAACTGTGATTGATATGCAAAAAGGAGAACTGACCATGAAAGTGCAGGACCAAGAAGTTACCTTCAATGTTTTCAAAGACATGAAATCCCCAGTGATGAAAAGGAAGAAGAATGCTTCAGAATTGATGTTGTTGATAGTATCGTTCAGGATACTGATATAACTCCCACAGACAAACTTGAAGCTTGCATCACCAACATGACTGACAATGAGCTAGATGCTGAAATCCTGGAATGTATTAACTACCTTGACAAACCATTCCGATTCAAATTAACACCACAAGTGGAAAGCCTGGAACTGCCAAAGAAAGATCGAATCAAGCCTTCGATTGACGAACCACCACAGCTGGAGCTGATGGTCATATGGGATACAGAACTCGTTCTCTTAAATGCTCGAGCTATCGGGATATTATGACTTGGTCATGTATATCCGATTATAGAGACTAGTTGCCAGACATCCGATATGTGCTTCGTATGAGGCAGACACAATTCCAGCCCCAGGCCTAGCACGTGAACATCCGATACTGGATCGACATACACAATACTTCGGTATACTACGCTTAATATAGATCACATATTCCTGTAAGGATATTTCTAGAGAATTGGGTAGGCATGGCGCTTTGCTAGAAGCCAACCTTGTCTTGTAAATCGGTACAAACGTAGTACGAGGTACTTACGTGTTCGGATAGTCCGACGACCGTATTTACTGCCAACATATCCGGGGATCTCATGGGTCACTTCTCGAAGATTCACCGATGATGTATGACTCACACTTTATTAATCTGGGATTAATTAGAAGAGAGAGAAAATTAATCTGGGATTAATTACAGAGATATTTTATCTGGGATAAAATATTAATTAAAGAGAGAGAACGATTAATTTGGAATTAATCGATAAAATAATATATTCGATATATTATACGAAATTGGATTTCGACGCAGAATTAAAATTAGATTTTAATTCGGGCGAACGAATTAATTTAGAATTAATTCGTTAGCGATGTGAATAGTGATTTCACTAGGCGTAATCGTTTAATTACGTCGCAACGGAAAATTCGTTAATTAAGAATTAACGAACCCGAGCCCGGGATTATTTGCCAGCGCATTCGCATTTCGAATTCGAGTGCGGCACACAAGTCAAATCGTGCGTCAAATCGTTAGTCACATCAAGCGTCAAATCAAATATCACTTTGAGTGATGTGACAAGTTGTCACTTGATTGAGTGATTGATGGTTGTTGTTGAAAATGCATTAATGGGCTTTTGCTTTTTGACTTTTGCTATATGGAAATGATTTATGTATAGTTTTTTTTTTGGAAAATAAAATAAATATATATATAATACATTTTCTTTTATTACTCTCTCCATCTCCCATTTTACGGTTTCAAAAGAAACCATTTTCCCTCCTCTCTTTCTCTTCTCCCTCTTACTGCTTAGAGCCGATTTCTTCTCCATTTTCTGGTATGAACGAATTAAAAGGAGAAGCAAGGAAGAAGACTTAGTGCTAGCACACCTTGGGTCAATACAAAGGTGATAGGGCAGTGTTCTTGTGAGCTTGGAATCCATTTTTGGAGCTTGAAGCTTGGAGCTTCAATGGAGGTCTCCCATGGCCGATTTTGGAGGAGCCAAAACAGACCAAAACCGAGCACCACAGCAGCTCAAGGAGCTCACTGCCGAGCTTCAACAAGGAGAAAGTAATGGATTTTGTTCTTCGCATCCAAAACCGATCAATGTGAGTAATGTTTCCGCCTTATTCCTTTGATGTATTCATGCGTTTTCATTGCTTGATTTCATGATCTTGGGACCTAATTAGAAACCAACAGTTTGTTTATTTATAGCTTTCAGTAATTAATTTCCGCTTTCGCACTTTCTTTTCTTTACTTTTCAGTTTTTACTTTCCGCAATTTACTTTTACGCACAATATTTTTCTTTCTTTAATTTTCAGTTTTTACTTTTCAGTAATGAGGAGGTAACTCCCTTTGCTGGGGTAAAAGGTAAAACTTTTATTACTAATATTTAGATTAATCTCCCTTAATTATAATATATAAACTAGTTAAAAGCTGAATTAACGAGGATACTGCCATATTGGTCGGTTGGTAATTATTTAAATTGGTTTTAACCTGACTAAACTGGATACAGCCTGATTGGTCGGATTGTAATTAATTATTAATTTGACTTAATCTGGATACCGCCTATATGGCTGGTTGGTAATTATCATGCAAAATTAATATATTATATTAAGGGAGATATCTAAAATAGAAGTAATAAAAGTGGATCATTTTACCTCAGCATTTTCTTTTATTGTACTTTTACTTTATTTACTTTTCAGCAATTTACTTTCAGCATTTACTTTTCAGCAATTTACTTTCAGCATTTACTTTTCAGTAATTTACTTTCAGCATTTACTTTTCAGCATTTAATTTTCAGTATTTAATTTCAGCATTTACTTTCCGTCATTTACTTTTCAGCAATTTACTTTTCAGCATTTTACTTTATGTCTTTTATTTTATTTAAGTTTTTACTAGCCCTAGTTATGTTTCGTAACTAAGTTAGTTATCTGGGTTGTGATGAATTCTAATATCACCGGTTTATAAGGGGTTATTTTATAGTTTGGGTAATTTTAAAGTTTACTTATTAAGTCTTAAGCTTAATGCTTCTTGTTGTCTGATCACCAATAAGATTGATGTGGTAAATCTAAAGTAAACTTGACAAATGAATTTTAGGTTTCAGCCTTAGACTTAATAGACCAAGATCTTCCTTGAGGATATATAACTCTTTAATAGATTTCCTTACATGATAGACATATACCTGTCGGGCGGGGGGGTAGCCATAATTGGAACTTAAACTTAATGAATCCAGGTAATTTGGTTGACATAGACATATGGTTCAATTGGGTTATACTGGGTATTTACGTCTGACCATCGACAGAGGCTTTCGCATAATTTAGTGTTCCAGGTTAGTAAACCGATTTATTATACAAACATAAAATAACCACTTCATCTTTAAAATGTTATTAGAAAGATTCACAACCCTAGATAGTTTTTAATATTGAATTTTCTTAAACCTACTTTTGTGCAATTTTATTTACTTGTTTTTAAATTTAGAATCATCACCATTTCAAATCAATCAATCAACCTGTTAGATACTAGTAATCATTTGACCTCATAAAATTAATAGATTAGGTATTAAGTCCTCGTGGGATCGATACTTTTTATACTACTTGAACGATACATACGCTTGAGTTATACGTGTGTGTTTACGTCGGTCAGACGCATATGTTAAGCTCACACAAACTAACATATTGGATGATATGGCAGTTAAATGTAAGTTTGTAGGATATGGCAGTTAAATGTAAGTTTGTAGGATATGCCTTGAAATCAAGAGCATACGTGTTCTACGTCCCAAATGAAAAAAGAACATTTGTCTCACGAAAAATGCTAAATTTCTGGAGAGTGAATTTCTTCTCAAGAAATATAGTGGGAGTAGACTTGACCTCGATGAGGTACGAGAAGAATAAACTAACATAGAACTAAACCCCAGGCCCTCAAAAGGGCAGCGACGGAACAACCACAAGGTTATGAACTTAGAAGGTCTGGTAGGGAAAGATATGCGCCTGAAAGATATGGTTTCCATATTGATAAGGAACATGATCAGGTTATTGATAATGACAATCCCACCAGTTATGACGAAGCAATGCATGACATTGATTCAGTCAAGTGGCTTAAGGCCATGAAATCCGAAATAGACTCTATGTATCAGAATCAAGTATGGGACTTGGTGGATGCACCTGAAGGGATAAAACCCATAGGCTGCAAGTGGATTTACAAGCGTAAAACTGATGTAGAAGGCAACATCCAAACCTATAAGGCTAGGTTGGTGGCGAAAGGTTATAGACAAATCTAAGGAATTGACTCTGACGAAACCTTCTCGTCTGTTGCAATGATAAAGTCCATTCGAATTTTACTGGCACTAGCTGCACACTTTGATTTTGAGATTTGGCAGATGGATGTCAAAACAACTTTCCTTAATGGGAACCTCGTAGAGGATGTCTATATGACACAACCTGAGGGGTTTGCATCTAAGGATGATCATAATAAAATATGCAAGCTTAAACGATCCATTTATGGACTCAAGCATGTTGGAGTTTCTACGGCCCCGAGGATCGAATACAAAACAAGAAATAACATGTGAATACATTCGAGGGAGTTGCGGAATACTCACATCGATCGGTTGAGCGACACGGCGATGAACAAAAATGAATTTTGCCCTCCTTACTGCTCACGACAGTGAGCTGCTGTTGGGCTCCATTTTCGGCCATTGTTGGTCCTCCATGAAAGCTCCAAGCTTCGTCAAACGATTCCAAGCTCATGGGTGGACTTCCCTATCACCTTCGCATGTCTCTCGGAGTGCCAGTTCTTGATGTTTTTGCCACAAAAAACCATCACACTTTGCTTCCCATTTCTTCCATTTTCACGGTCAAACCAATGAGTTTTTGAGAAGAAATTAGCCTGTTGGCCGAGAGAGAAGGAGAGAATATTTTTGGCTCCAAATTCGTGAACCAAGAGAGAGAGAAGGAAAAGTGTAATTGATTAATTGATTTCCAAAATTAATTAAACATATACCACTTTTGATTTTCAAAAAGTCAAGCCTTAAATGCTTGCCAACTACCACCATCAATCCATCAATCAATCAAATCAAGTGACAAGTTGTCACATCACTCAAAGTGACTAATGATTTGACGCTTGATGTGATTTGACGCTTGATTTAACTTGCGTGCCGTACTCGAATTCGAAATGCGAATGCGCTCGTAAATAATCCCGGGCTCGGGTTCGCTAATTCCAAATTAACGAATTTTCTGTTGCGGCGCAATTAAATGATTTTGCCTAGCGAAATCACTATTCACGTCGCTAACGAATTAATTCTAAATTAACTCATTTGCCCGAATTAAAATCTAATTTTAATTCCGCGTCGAATTCTAATTTCGTTTAAATATCAAATATATTAATTTATCGATTAATTCCAAATTAATCGTTCTCTCTCTTTTATTAATTTTATCCCAGATAAAATATCTCCGCAATTAACCCCAGATTAATTTTCTCTCTCATCTAATTAATCCCAGATTAATAAAAGTGCTAGTCATACGTCATCGGTGAATCTTCGGGAAGCGACCCATGAGATCCCCGGATATGTTGGCAGTAAATCGGGTCGTCGGACAATCCGAACACGTAAGTACCTCGTTGTGGGACACAGAAACTGGACGACGCATGCTGTCCTAGGCTCGCGGCCTTGTCGGGAGTACGGAGTAGCCACGGGGGACTAAATCGGAGAATAATGGAGTCGCCACCCGGTGTGAACCGGGAAAATGAGATTTAAGGCCGCACTCACCCCTCGCAAGGGAAGACCTCAAACCGTTGGGTTCAGAATGGTCCCTTATTTATGTCACTTGTAATGAAAGGATTTGTGTAATAATTTAATCAAGCTTAAGTAACACTTTTTCCGAGAGTATCATGCTTCTAAGTTCATATGCGCAAAAAAAAAAATTACACCTAAATTTGCATATATCTTACATTTAAGATTGCATGCATGAAAGTAAATCAAAATAACAACGAAAATACAACTTCCTTGGCATATTGTATTCATGGAAACACGAGCACACACTAACCACACAAGCACACATAAAAGCGAATCAAATAATGGTGAACATGTGATTTCATAGACATATCATACTTATACGTGCGGAAGCATAAAAAAATAGCCATTTCATGTCCATGTGTAAATAAAAGAGTCAACTAAATACATAATGCAAAAAGACACTTAAGGATGCAATGAGGCATTAAAGTAAGCATGCTATGACGTGGTGCAAAAGAAGATAACTAATATGGATACAAACACACATGTGAGCACTTTTCCAAGTGGTACGTGAATTGTATCCCAAGTACAGACCGCACTACCGTCCATTCGGAATCGGCTACGAAATTTATGTCTGGGTTTCCATCCGATATACCACAAGAAATAATACTCAAATGCTATCATGACATGGATATATGAATTGTAATACGTTAAGCCAAGACTAAGGTAAGTGATGCAACCAATGGAATAAATGTGCTTTTCATTACGATGCGTACAAAGATAAGGATGACCATATGGGATTTCATAATGCATGCGTGAATGGTATAGTTGGCTTTACGCGCGGGTTGAGGTTAATAGGTGGCGTTAAGACATGGTCTTGTGAGCGGAGCAAATGGCTTGTAGGTAGTTGCGGCAAATGGACAATTGCGTGAGGCTTTGTGCTTGTGGTAAGCGTGAAGAGGCTTAGGTCTTAACGTGAATGAGGGTTCTGGTTTGTGTATGAACAAAGGAAAGTGCAATGGCTAATAATATGGGTGTACCAATGGTAATAGATCGAGCCAAGACAGGGGTAGATGATGCAATCAATATATGAAAGACGCGGCAAATATCGTGGCAAAGGTAGCCTTTTAGGCTTTTCTTCCCCCAAATGGAGAACCTTTTTAGTCCAACACAATGAGCCCATGCGCTTTTCATTACAATGCGTACAAAGATAAAGATAACTATATGAAACTTCGTATACCGATTAAACACATCTTACATTCAACCGAATATACATCAACCGGCGTGGCAAAGCATCGTGGTAAAGGGTTTTAACCCCTCCATATAGGGGACCTTTAATCCGACTTACTAAGCCCATGCGCTCGATTGCATCATGCATACAAAGAATAAAGACAATAATATCAAACTTAGTATGCCCGATTGAACATATCTTACATTCAACCGAACACACATCAACCGGCGCGGCAAAGCATTGTGGTAAAGGGTTTTAACCCCTCCAAATAGGGGACCTTTAATCCGACTTACTAAGCCCATGCACTCGATCGCATCATGCATACAAAGAATAAAGACAATAATATCAAACTTAGTGTACCCGATTGAACATTCTTACATTCAACCGAACACACATCAACCGGCGCGGCAAAGCATCGTGGTAAAAGGGTTTTAACCCCTCCAAATAAGGGACCTTTAATCTGACTTACTAAGCCCATGCACTCGATCGCATCATGCATAAATAAGTAACATGCGGAATTCAAATGACGGATAATAAATAAATCAAAGCAACATAAAATAAAAGAAAATACCGTTTACTCAAGCGGTACGTGGAGTTGTATCCTGAGTACAGATCATACTACCGTCCATTCGGAATCGGCTATGAAATTTATGTCCGGGTTTCCATCCAATATACCGCGAGAGTTGACACGTCTTTCATTTTATTCCAAGGCCACATCATACAATATTTCTTAATCCATGCATATTTATCTACTCAAGGGCCACAACATGCATTTTAACATAACAATCATGCGAACAATACTCAATGAATAATAAAAATAAAACAGAAAACGAATGTGGAAAATACCCTCAGGTCTAACCTTTTTTGCCGACTTTCGGACTTGCGTTTCACGGAGATCGGAAGGGTAAAGCTCCTCAACTTCTCCAGTTCACTGGTTTGTGTTTTAGCTCACTGTTTTACTTTTTGCTTGCTGTTTGGCCTCCGTTTTGCTGCTGTTTCCTCTGTATTTTCTGCTCACTGTTCAGGTCATTGTTTTTGCGTGAATGGCTGCTGTTTTTGGGGTTAATTTGCTGCTTTTTTGGGGGTTAATTTGTTGATGTTTTAAGGTGATTTTGGGCTGCTGTTTGCGTGTTCAGGGCTGCTATTTTTGGGGTAATTTTCGGTGTATGTAGCTGCTGTTTTTGGGGTAATTTTCAGTGATGTGTGGGGGTTATGGGGCTGATTTTCGGTGGTGATTAAGGGCTGTTTTGATGGTTGTAGGGGCTGTGAATGGCTGCTGTATTTTCGGTAATGTGAGGGTGGGGATGAAGAGAATTGTTTTCTATTTTTCTTGTGATTTGCGTGTAATGTCTAGGGTATCTTGCTGTGTGATTTGCGTGTGAGTTGTGTGTATGAGCCAGGGGAATGCATGTCTTGGTTAGGGGTTATTTATATAGAGAAGGGCTAGGGCTTCTCCTTGTCTCACAAGGAAGGGATTTGATTTAGTGTTAAAGAAGGAAATCAATGGATTTGATGTAGACAAGATTGGTTTAGATTAGGAAGTCAATATATTTAAATTGGTTATGAGTGATTTAATTAGGCATGATATTTCTTTAATTTAGTATATGATTTTGTTTAGTTAGGAAGTTAATATATTTGATTTATCTAAATTAGGTAGGATTATTTTATGTTTTATTTAATTGGTAAATGGTTTAATTATTTTATTTAATTCAATTACATTATCTAATAATATTTAATTTAATATTTTATTTAATTTGGGTGTAATTTAGGGTGATGGGCGTGTGGGCCTAGTCATGGTGGGCGTGTGGGCTAGATGTGGTGTGGGCTTGGTTTGGCTTGGTGAGTGGTTAGGCGTGTATGGGCTAGATTAAAAGGTTTTTGGTTTTTTTTTTCTGGGCCAAAGGTGATCTAAACAGAGGTCCAACAAGTGAGCTTGGCGCCAAATAAGTGAACACGGATCTAACGAAATACTGATTCCCTTCCGACGACCGTTTCCCGCAATATCCTTAACTAAAAAGGTAGTGCCTCCAACTGAGACTCATCATCAGGTTTCACATGCAAAAATACAATGCCTACAGTCGCCCCCACTTTGATGGGACTTGTGCAGTTTGTGACTTTGAACAATCCTATCAAAGTTATGCAATGCATTTTCACTTACCTGGCTCGTCTGCTGCCTCGAGCTGAGTTGGTGCTGCAGTGGACCTCGATCCTGGGACCCACCCCAATAACTACAACTGACAACGGGGGCACCTCGACCCTGGGACGCATCCCGATACCGCTGGAAATGAGGGCCTCGCCCTAGAAAAAATGATGTAGTGGGCCCTCGACCCTGGGACGCATCCCAAAACTACAACTGATGATGTAGTGAGCCCTCGACCCTGTGACACATCCCAGAACTGCAACTGACAACAGGGGCACCTCAACCATGGGACGCATCCCAAAACTGCTGACGATGTGGGCCTCGCCCTCAAGCTGATATGGGCCTCGCCCCCAAGCTGACATGATATGGGGCCTCGCCCCCAAGCTGACATGGGCCTCGCCCTCAAGCTGATATGGGCCTCGCCCCCTGGGACTTATCCCCAAAAAACTGTTGATGTGGGCCTCGTCCATTAGGACTCATCCCCCAAGGCTGAAACTGCGTTGACGCTGTTTGGCTCACTTCTGCCGCTTTCTATTTTCTTCGAACCTGCGAACACAAAACCAAGAACAAACACGAAGAGAATGCAATGTCACGTGTATGCATGAATGATTTTCTTATCCCGTTGGGTTAGGTCTTCTGCCAATTTCCTTGGTGACTGCTCGGTCTTCTCTCCCTCAGGAAAAGTACTGTTTCAATCTGTCTACGTTGATCGGCTCGGTGAACTCGTTCCCTTCCAAGTCTGATAGCTTCACTGCTCCATTTCCCATTACCTTCTGCAGTACGTAAGGTCCTTCCCAGTTAGGTCTGAACTTTCCTCTTGGATCTGTCGTCGGCGGCCTTGATTGCTTAAGTACCAAATCACCCTTTCTGATCTTGGTGGGGCGTACTTTCTTGTTGAGTGCTCGGGCTAGTCTCTTCTGATACAACTGCATGTGATACAAAGACTTCATTCTCTTCTCATCCAATAGTGCTAACTGATCAAACCTCTGTGCGGCCCACTCCTGTTCCGGTAATTCTGCCTCTGCTAATACCCTCATAGACTGTATTTCCACTTCTACTGGCAATACTGCTTCCATTCCATAGACCAAAGAGTAAGGTGTGGCCCATGTTGCTGTTCTTACTGATGTTCTGTACCCCCACAAAGCATATGGTAGTTTCTCGGCCCAATCTCTGCAGTTCTCTGCCATCTTGGCTTAAATCGTCTTTATAGTCTTGTTGGCTGCCTCAACTGCCCCATTTGCCTGCGGCCTGTACGGTGATGACTTGTGGTGGCCTATCCCGTATTTCTGTAAAAATTGCCTTCGTCTCTCCTTGAAACTGAACTCCGTTGTCTGACACTACATGATGCGACATACCATACCGACAAATGAGGTTCCAAGCTATAAAATTTGCCATCTGTTTTGCTGTAACATTGCGAAATGATTCAGCTTCCACCCACTTCGAGAAGTAATCTACTACCACTACTATGAAGCGATGCCCATTCGATGCATTCGGTCGAATTTCTCCAATCATATCAATTCCCCATGCTGAGAAAGGCCACAGCTCTGACAACCCGTGCAACTCTGTGTGCGGTAAGTGATTCAAATTACCATGTGCTTGACAATCATGACAGTGTTTCACCATCTTCGCGCAGTCTGTTTCCATGGTTGACCAATAAAAACCTTGTCTCACTATCTTGCGGGACAGATTCAACCCGTTCATGTGCGGACCACATACCCCGGCGTGTATTTCTTCCATTACATGCTGAGCTTCTTTTTTCTCAAACACTTTAACTGAATACCGTTTGCTTGCCTCTTGTACAGTTCCCCTTTCAAAATTACATACTGGGAAGCTAACTTCTGAATGGCTATTCTGTCTTTTCTGCCTGCCCCTTCCGGGAGTTCACCATGTTCCAGATACCTCTGAATGTCATAATACGAAGGTTTACCATCGTCGACCTCAACTTTCAGAATTCTTTCTATCTCATAAACAAGTTTGCTTGCTGTTGTCAGTATCAATGGTCTCATCACTAACTTTTCTGGATTTTCCCAAGTTGCTGCAAGTGTAGCCAATGCATCTGCCATCTGATTCTCTTCTCTTGGTAAGTGCTGAAACTTACACTCGGGGATAACCTGTGCCAACTTTCTGAGGTAAAAAAGGTAAGGTTTCAATCGTTCTTTTTTCAATTCCCATTCTCCTCGCATCTTCTGGACTACCAACATAGAATCTCCGTAGACTTCCACACTCTCGGCCTTCAAGGCTATCAATGCTGTCAAACCAAAAGCACATGCTTCATACTCGGCCATGTTGTTAGTCACTCTGAATGTCAACCTCTTGGCCAAAGGAAAAGTTCTCCCTCGGAGGTCACTATCACGATCCCAATTCGGGCTCCCTTGTAATTCACTACTCCGTCAAAATACATCTTCCATCTCTGAACTGTTATTGCTTGGATCTCTTCATCTGGAAATTCAAACTTATACTGATCCCCCTCAACAGGTTGTAATGCCAGAAACTCTGCTACTGCTCGCCCTTTGATCATTTTGGAGGTGAGATACTCAATGTCAAACTCTGTCAGCAATACCAACCATCTGCCCAATTTTCCCACTAGTGAAGGCACCAAATGAAGATATTTCAGAGGATTTTCTTTTGCCACTACCGAATCTTGTAATACTGGAAATAATGCCGTAATTTTTGGAAGCCCATACCACGACAAGACATATCTTCTCTACTTCTTGATACCGAGCCTCATACGGGAGCATCTTCTTACTCAGATAATAGACTGCATGTTCTACCCCTGTCTCATCTGCCTGTACCATCATTGCCCCCAGTGCTGCTGATTCTATAGACAAATACAATATCAAAGGTCTGCCCGGTCTCGAAGGTTTCAATACAGGAGGCTTTACCAAGTACTCTCTGATTTTGTCGAAGGCTGTCTGACACTGTTCATTCCATCTCACTGGCTGATCTTTTCTCAACAGTTTGAAGATAGGCTCACATATGATGTCAACTTGGCGATGAACCGACTGATGTACTAAATCTACCCCAAGAATGCTCTGACTTCTTTTTCTGTCTTCGGTGTAGGCATTTCTGTGATTGCCTTGATTTTCTCAGAATCTACCTCTATTCCGCCCATTCCCACTGTATGACCAATCAATTTCCCTGATGTCACCCCAAACACACATTTCTTGGGATTAAGCCGCAGGTTATATTTGTCAACTCTCTGAAGAAACCTTTCCAGTGCTTAGATATGCCCAACTCTTGTCTCTGATTTCACCATCATGTCATCCACATACACCTCAATCTCTTTGTGCATCAAGTCGTGGAAAAGTGTAGTGGCCATCCGCTGATAAATAACTCCCGCATTCTTAAGCCCGAACGGCATTACCTTGTAACAATAAGTACCCCACTCAGTAACAAATGCAGTCTTGTGTTTGTCTTCCTCAGCTATGAGAACCTGATTGTAACCTGAAAACCCATCTGTAAATGTATACATAGCAGATAAAGCTGCACTATCAACCAGAACATCTATATGCGGCAGAGGAAAATCATCTTTCGGACAATCTTGTTGAGATCTCTGTAGTCTACACACATTCTGACCTTCCCGTCTTTCTTTGGCACCGACACTATATTAGCCAACCACTCAGGATACTTTACTACTTCCAGGAACCCCACATCTATCTGTTTCTTAACTTCCTCTCTGACTTTCTCAGCCCATTCTGGTCTCATCCGTCGGAGTTTCTATTTTACTGGCCTCATATTCGGATAAGTTGGTATTGTGTGTTGGGCAATGTTTCTGTCTACCCCAGGCATGTCCTCATAGGACCAAGCAAACACTTTGGCATATCTGACCAACACTTCTTCTAGTTTCTCCCTCTCTTCGGAGGTAACTTCACTTGCAATCAGAATTTCCTTGGGGTTCTCAAGCGTACCCAAGTTAAATGCAGTAGTTCTGGCCGAACTGATATCAAATATGCTTGATTCATGCAGAGTAAATGGAAATGACCCAGGCAAGTAAGCAAAAGAAATGTCTTTATTATTGGATAATGCGGAAGTACATTCAAACAAATCAGGAAGGTAAATGTCTTCATCATTTATAGACACTTCTTCCTCTGCAACCAGGTTTTCCTCAGGCTTTTTGTCCTCTCCCAGAGTCAGGCTCTCCAACTTCATCAGTTCATCCTCCCAATTCTCTTCTTCTTCTTCAAAATTTCTTCAACCATCGGCTTCTTACCCAGCATAACCTGGAAAATCTCAAACCCAGGTACCACAATTCCATTAACTTCACAGGTTCAGGCTCCCCTTGATATCCTGAAGCTTTCACAAAACATTCCATCAGTTTCAGGCCCTTTTTCTTGAC
>SKCR01054302.1:0-29782 GCA_019454045.1 Zanthoxylum bungeanum | reverse complement strand
AAAGAGTTGCTTTGTAAACTGTTCCGAAACTCCCTTTACCAAGCAACTTGCTTTCATTAAATCCGTCAGTTGCTTTTTGAAGCTCTTGGTATGAAATTCTTTGCAATGTTGCTAGATTCAGCAAATTGTTCTCCGTTGGCAAACTCATGTTCCTCTTACGACGTCTTATGAGGATGATCGCGATAGCCAGTACCGCCATTATTGTGACAGTTGCTGGTGGTAAAATACTCAAAGCAATCTCAGTGGCTTTGGATTTATGTGTGGAGCTAATTTTGCAAGGTGGGAATCGGAGTCCAGATAAATCACAGAGTGCACGATTTGGCAAAAAGGATTCATCAGTGAAGGTAGCAAATTGTCCTACCATAGGAATCTCTCCTTCTAATTCATTGAAAGACACATTGAAATAGGCAAGATTAGAAAGTCCTACCAAAGACTTTGGAATTTCTCCGGAAAGACTGTTTTCTGAGAGATCCAATCCTCCTAAGCTTATTAAGCTACCAAATGATTGAGGAATGGGGCCTTGGAATCTATTTCTTGCTAAGAAGAGAATTCTGAGATCCTTGAGACTCCCTATGCTGCTTGGTATATAACCTGATAGTTGATTCCCGGTTAAATTTAATACTGCCAAGACTTTCAAATTTTCAATATCAAATGGAAGAGAGCCGCTTAGCAAATTAAATGAGAAGTCCACTCCTAGGATGAACTCAAGGCTCCAGAAGGTTGAAGGTATAGTGGAATTTAACCTGTTGGTTGCTAGGTTGAGATATCTCAGGGAAGTTAAATTGGTCAAGCAAGCAGGTATCTGGCCTTGAAGTGCATTATTATTTAACAGCAAGGTATTTAACCTCTCTAATTTACATAGATCATTTGGGATGAATCCTTGTAACTTGTTGGAATTGAGATCTAATCCTTGGAGCTTCTGCAACTTTCCCACGGCTGTTGGAATAGTGCCGCTTAATCTATTTTTATAAAGGCTGAAAACTAGTAAGTTGCTTAAGTTACCAAATCCCTCAGGAATTCCACCACTAAGTTGAGAAGAACCTGCATAAAAATTTTCAAGAGATGTAGAGAGGTTTCCAATAGAATTCGGAAGAACTCCTCTTAATGGATTGGAGCTTGTGATTAGAACCCTCAAGGATCTGCAATTTGCCAAAGAAGTGTAGAAGCTCTCTCCATGAGCAGGAGATCCACTGGTCAAATTATTGTCCCCCAAACTGAGAATCTCAAGTTGTCTGCAATTACCAAATGTATTGGGAATAAGGCCTGAGAATAAATTGCTCGATAGCTCCAGGACAATGACCTTGGAAGAATTGCAAATGGAATCGGGGATTATTCCACTAAGATTATTCTTCCATAAGAAAATATATCGGAGATTTGGAAGGTAGAAGCCCGTGCCGGATGGAAGATGACCCGATAAATGATTTTCTTGAAGTAGAATTGATTGCATGTTTGAATTATTGAAGATCATAGAGGGTACGGAACCAGTTAAATTGTTACCACCCACGTCTAAGAACTTCAGATTGTGTAGGTTGCCAATTTCCTGTGGTATTTCTCCTGCAACAATGCCAAATATTTTTGAAAATCAAGCTTCCCATCAAACATATTTGTACTTACATGTCCAGAAATTCGCTATAGGCTCAAATTTTTGAAAGAAACTGTAGCACTAAAATAGTTTTTTCCTTGAAAAAATAGTTTGGTAGTTAGTACCTGTGAACAAGTTTTCACCAAGGCCTAGATAATATAGCAACGTGCAGTTTCCGATATTATTGGGAATTCTTCCTGTGATGTTATTGTTGAGTAAACGAAGCTGTTCAAGTGATGGGAGACGATCGCACAAATCAATAGGGAGACTTCCTGATAGGCTGTTGTTGGCAAGATAAATCCATTTCAATGAAGAAATGTTGAAGATGGCATCCGGTAATTCACCTGCAAATTTAGATGATTGTTTAACGCTTCACTGGCTACAAAGAATGATATAATCAAGTTAATTAGCTGATCAAGATTCAATGTTAGAACTGAATTTGTACTAAGAATTGAATTAACTATTAGGATTTATTTAATATGGTCCACATATGGAGCCGTTGAACTAATACTTAACATAGTTGAATCAACCCAAAAACTAGTTTAAGGGTTGAGGGTTATCTTAAACTTATATTCATAAATCAATATCGATTTTCAAATCGATATGAGATATCCTAACACTCCCCCTCATATGTAAAAAATCTTTTGCTTGATCCGTATCATGTGAATGTGAGATCGATTCTAATGCCAAGTTAAAAACTCAGACGTAATTTGCATAAAGAAATCGAAACCTTGTGTAAACTCTTACCTTCTAAATTGTTGCCATCAAGACGTAATTCCACAAGCTCGGTTAAGTTTCCAATACTCAGAGGAATCCTTCCTGTGATTTTGTTAACAGAAACTTTCATTCTTTTAAGCTTGCTGCAATCACCTAAGCTTGAAGGAAGCTGTCCTGTTATCTCGTTTGAAGAAACATCAAACGATTCAAGCTGAGTAAAACTACTACACATATCACTAGAGAGACTTCCAGAGAGGCTATTCGATGACAAATCAATGATCCTCAACCGCCGCAAGTACCAAAGCTCCTTTGGAAGATTTCCATAGAAACTGTTTCCAGTTATGTTAAGAGAAACAAGAAATGACAGGTTTCCCATATGTGGAGGGATGGTACCGCCAAAACCCATGTTAGCAAGATCTATGGCAGTGACTCTGCCGTGGCGAACGCCACAAGTGACACCAACCCAGTTGCATACTGAGGCTGAGGTGTTGGTGGCTGCTGACAAGCTCCAGTTGTGTGCAAAGAAATTGTGAGGGTCCAAAGATATTTGAGCTTTGAGTTGAAGAAGAGATGCTGCATCAGTTGTGATGTTGGTTTGAGAAGTACCCAACTTAGCCATGAAAATTTGTAAAAATATTGTTAGGACGAGAGAGGTACAAGGAAAACTCATTTTAGCCATGAAGATGGATGGGATTGTTTACTGCAAATTATGTTTCTGATTGAAGGTTTGCTGCAGATTTACATGGACTTCTCAAATAAATAGACATCATTGATAATAGGAAAATTATGTCCGCACCAAACTACATATAGTCACCGCATATTTCTGTCAAGGACGATAACTTTTCGATTAATGATATTACGTAAATGATGATATCAGAATATTATTTTTGTCAAATTATTATATTTTATTGATTCATTGATATTAAATATAAAGATTATGAAGTGTAGTAGAGATAATCAATAAAATAAAAAATTAAAATTTGAAAAAATAATAATAATAAGTCAATGTCTAGTCAATGGGTCTACTCCTCCATTAAAAGCTGAAAGGAACATATGTCATGCCTGCCCGATCTTCCAAGAAGGTCAAATTAAATTTTGGGTTTTGATCCAAACAAACTCAAAATACCCAAACTAATTCAATTTAATTATTTTAGGCTATGTTTGATTTGATGAAAATATTGAAAATGGATGATCTATGATAGAATATAATCTAATAAAATTGAATGGAATATAAAGTAAATTAACATAACTTCATTGCAAAATAAAAGATAAGGGTTTGTAATGTAATGTCCTAAATATAGTTTGATAAATAAAAAGGTAATGAAATATAATGTAATTACATAGTTTCTAGAGAATTATATTTTTTATAATATAAAAATAAAAATTTTAATTGAAATTTAAAAATTACTTTATTAATTTTTTGCGAATATATATATATATATATATATGAATAGGGACAAATATAAACACTAATTACTTTGTGGTTCCGCCGCTAGATACTTGTAATCGGCAGATGAGATTATTTTGGTTGAATTGGTAAAGACAACACCAACCAAAACTTTATAATTTTGGACCTTTTGTGTCCACCCACGAGGCTCGGTCAACTCATTCCCACTTAAATAAATGTTGCAAGCATTTCCACAATCTTTTTTTTTTATGAGAAGTCGATATTTAGTGATTAATTTCATTTAGAAAAATATATATTAATTGGTATTTATTTTTTTTTAGTACAAATCAAATCTATAAATATAAAATCTGAAATTTATTGAAATATTAAAAATAAATATTTATAACACATTTAGAATTCTACATATATTAGAGATGAGATCTACTCTCACTCGAGGAGAAATTCTAATCCCAATAATTTGAAATCTAAGCCAAGTGTTTTTCTAAGATATTTAGATATTCAATTTATGGAGTCTGTTTTTCATTTACGCCATCGTAGGTTATTGGTCAGCGAGACTCATTTTTCGGAATGGGTCCTATGTACCTCGCAAGATGTGCCAGATGGTTAGATTGATTTCACTTTCGAGCATCGACTTGAGGTAGAAATTCGATTTCTCACCCTAATTGTAGTTTTAAGTTTTATATAGTAATATATTATGCATATAAAAATGATATGAAATGTTCTTTAATATTAACCATGTCTTATGCAACATAAGATGGCGCGTCAGATGACACGGCGTGATCATAATGTTTTGATAATATATTTTATTTTTATGATAAATAAATGTATGGTAGTAAAAATTAAAATAAAATGGACCCGGATCGGTAATGATATTAAAATTGGACATATGTAAAATTGATATATGTGGAGCCTCGTTTTGGCTTACATTATGAATATTATATTGTTCCGTTGTGATATTTGCTTAAGTGTAGGTCTCTTATGACACACATTATAGACCCCTATTATCCTATTGTGCATCCCATTGTGGCATTATTATGGCCCCGAGTGATGATATTAAGACAGTGTTGACGTGTCATTAGGTGCAAGTGCACATGATTTGTTTATCATTAGCCCTGTTATGACAGTTATTTTTATTGCCCCGTTATGATAATTATTTTTGTGTCCCCATTGTGGTAGTTATTTAAAATGAAATGGACCCGGATTGGTAATGAAATTAAAATTGGATACATACATATATACATATATATATATATATATATATATAAAGTAAATTAACATAACTTTATTGAAAAGAAAAACAAACAAGAAAAAAAAGATAAGGGTTTGTAATGTAATATTCTAAATATGGTTTGACAAATAAAAAGGTAATGAAATATAATGTAATTAGATAGTTTCTAGAGAAATATATTTTTTTTTTATGATCAAAAATAAAAATTGAAATTGAAAGTAAAATATTACTTTATTAATTTTTAAAAAATATACATATATGAATAGGGATAAATTATCAACACTGATCTCTTGGTGGTTCGGCTGCTAGATAAAGATAATCGACAGGTAAGATTATATTGGTTGAATTGGTCCCACGCGCGAGGCTCGGTCAGCTCATTCCCACTGAAACTGAAATAAATGTTGCGAACATTTCCATCCACAATCTTTTTTGATGAGAAGTCGATATCTAGTGATTGATTTCCTTTAGAAAAAGTAAAATAAATGTTGCGCACATTTCCACAAGCTTTTTGGTAAGAAGTCGACACCCGGTGATTAATTTCCTTTAGAATAATATATCGATAGGTATTTTTTTTAAAGGACTTTTATTAAAATTCCCAAGTAGTATACAAGCTTTCATATTTAATCTGATTCAAATTTAAAAAATTATATTTAATTTTATTATAGTATATATATATATATATCTTTTTTTTTTCCATCCGGTTGAATTCAGCTGTCATGTCATCGCCACGTATCTGTCACATCAGCAAGCCGATCTTATTTCTGTCACGTGTCAGCCACGTCATCTGCCACATCAGCATTTTGGTCCCACTTGGCCACTTCAGCAGCCACGTGTCAGCCATGTCAGAATTTCTGGTAAATTTCTCAGAGCTCCCTGAAGTCTGTGAAATTTACATTTTAGCCTCAAAAAATTTAGAAATTTACGTAGGATTTGGACTAACTAAGAGTCAATTCACCATGTTCGATCGTTCCGGATGTAACAGTAACCTCCGATTTATGAAAATCAGCCCCGATTTTATCCTATTTTTATTTTAAACTTTAAACTTAAAATGGAAATTGAAGATTCCTCTTCTGGTGCGATGATCAAGCTAACAGCAATCAATTACTCCTTTTGGAGGCCTCGAATGATAAATTATCTGCACTGTAAAGATCTGTTCGATATAATCGAGGTGAAGGGAGTGATACCAAATTCTGTTAAAGAGAGTGATGGCCACAATGTCTTCCACCACGTAGCACAGATGAAGCTGGAAGGCATGTACCAAGCCAAGACAGCTCAGTATAAAGCCATGTTAATGAGGCGTTTTGTAAATTTGAAACTGCGGAGTGGAACTTCCATTGTAGAACACAGTAAGGAATTCCAGAGCCTGGTGAATCAGCTGTCTGTAGTAGACATGTAGTTGGGAGATGAAGTACAAGCCCTCCTACTACTTAGTTCTCTTCATGATGGCTGGGAGGCATTGGTGGTTACTCTCAGCAATTACACTCAAAGAGACAAACTTACCATGCCGATGGTAAAAGATACATTATCGAATGAAGAGTCCATGAGAAAAGACGTTGGCTCAAAACATACAGAAGCCTTCATTACGGAGACTCGCGTAAGACATCGATGAAGAGAAACAGTGAGAAGTAGAAGCACAACCAGAGGTAGATCCTCAGATGGAAGGATGCCTACCTATAAGTGTTACCATTGTGACATAGAATGCCACTTAAAGAAGAATTATTGAAAACTGCAACGAGAGGGGTCAAGGCAATTTCCAGCTGAAGAATAACGAAGGAAAGACACTAGTAGTTGTCCAAGGAGATGTAATGATATGATCCATGCAAGAAGAGACATGTCTTTATACCGCAACCCAAGATGTTGAGTGGGTGGTAGATACTGCAGCATCCTACCACGTCACTTCTCACGAATATTTCTTCACAATATAAAAAGCATGAGACTTTGGTTATGTAAATATGGGAAATATCAGTTCCTCTGGGATAGTAGGAATTTGTGATATTAAATTGCGCAAATGTCGGGTGTAAATTAACTTTGAAGGATTTCATACATGTTCCAGAACTTTGGTTGAATGTACTCTCAATGATAGCCCTTGACAAATAGGGTTATGACAGTCACTTCAGAAATGACACATAGAGAATGACAAAAAGTGTCATGGTTGTCGCCTGATGACATGTTTGCAGCACATTATACAAGATTCATGTGAAGATTTGTACAGAAGGCCTCAATGTAACTGAAAAAATGCTTCTCAAAATATGTGGAACCAGAGACTCGATCGTATAAGTAAGAGAGAGTTGTCTACTCTGACCAATAAGAAGCTTACTAAGGATGTTGCATTAGGTTATTGTAACAATTATTTATTTAGTTAGCAACACATAGTCTCGTTTAAATTCTCTTCGAAAAGAAGATCAGAGTTGCTCAGTCTGGTGCACTCTGATATTTGTGGTCCCTTGGAGGTTGATTCACTGAGCGGTAACAAGTGTTTTTTGAGTTTCATTAATGATGCTACTCAGAAAGTACGGGTGTATTTCCTGAAGACAAAGGATCAGGTCATAGATCAGTTCAAGTTGTTCCACGCCATGGTGGAGCGTGAAACAAGGAAGAATATGAAGTGTCTTCGAACAAACAATGAAGGCAATTACAATTCCAAGGAGTTTGATGCCTACTGCAGGAGACACGACATTCGATATGATAGAATTGTTCCACACACCCCACAGTATAATGGTGTATCTGAAAGAATGAGCCGCACCATTATGGAGAAAGTCATAAGCATGATCAGTATGATTAAGCTGCCAAAGCCATTATGGGGGAGAAGTTGTTTGTGCCGCATGTTACCTGATCAACAGATCACCATCTCTACCGTTGAATTTTGAGATTCTGGAGAAAGTGTGGTCTGGTACGATTGCCTCATACTTTCACCTTAGAGTATTCGGCTGTTTAGTTGTTGTATATGTATCCAATGTGTTATAGTTGGTGCTTGGAGTGCCAATTTGAATTGTACATTTTATTATTTATTAATAAAATAACTATGTTTTCATTTCATACCTTATTAATGGTATTGTCATTATGCGTATTAGATTGATGTATAGATATACTAAGTATGACATCGACCTTAGAATAGTCTTGTAGTAATAATGGACACTAGGTGATCCGACATTGGGATAAGTATTACTATTATAAACTATTTTTAAAGTAAATATTCCTAGTCGTTAGTTTTGGAATACGGTCGAATTCCTATAACTTAGAAGACTAGCACATATCGTATATTGGAATTGGAGTTCCAATGGTTTAACCCGATGTACCATGAGTTTTGGAAACTCGTATAGACGTGTGGGTATTGGTTGGATCGAATACTGAATGACTCACAGGTGATTCCTAATAGTTGGAAGTACACACCACCGTCAATAAGAATCTCATCGAGTCGAGTAGCATATGTAATCCTTTGACAATAGCATATCATTGATTTTGTGTGAGATCTTCCACAATTTGATGCCATGTATGTCAGAAACCTTTCATGGTCTGGCCTCTAGATGTTCGTTGGGTGTGGACCGATGCACTCAGTAATCAAGTGCGAAGCAAGATAGAATCTATCGGCCCGTATGTGTACTATAAGGGTTTATGTATCTATGTGAGTAAAGTCACGATTCTTAAAGCTTTGTCCAAAGTCGATCACCTAGGTTGGATCACATAAGTTATGAAGAATCGTGGACATGTCGACATGAGATGTGCGCCTCAGAAACTTGACGGTGTATTCTATGTTTTCTAAGCATAACTCGGATAGCCTACGATGAAAGGATTGCTAAACATATGTGATGACCTCGACTTGTATAGTTCAGAAAGGTCGTTCGCGTTCTTCGCAAATTCGGAGGTGGTCGAATTGCGTACATATTAGCTAGGCTTATATGACGATGTCTGAACTTAGAGAGTCCCAATATGAAATGTACTCGTTGAGCATTTGGGTCGCCGATTATTTTTTTATAAAAGATAATATTTGATATTATAATTATCAACTAAGATAATCAAGTGTTATTGGATAACATTGACTATTTGCTTTGAACTAATTGGATTAAGTCAATAATTACACAAGGGCTTGATTGTAAAATCATAATTATCTCTACCATTTGAGGATATTATGGTAATTGTAAGTATGTAATAACATGTGGTTTTGGATTGATTTAATTGGATTGAATCAAAATGGTAAATATTTAACTAATCCATTTCCTAATCATTGGCTTGATTTAATTGGATTAAATCAAAGTGGGAGACAATGGAGATTAGTCACACCTAATTATACATATTTGTACAAATTAGATTAAGCCCACATAAAAGTTGATTACAACTTTTATTAATTAAAAATTGTCTAAGTTTTGCTATAAATAGCAAGCTTTATGAAGGTTTTAATTAAATAAAGAAAAAGCTTGAGAAAGCTAAGTACAGACAAATTCTAAGAGAAATTAGCCTAAGTTAAAGAAGTGTTTAGAGAAACTTGTGAGGTCTCTACAACATTTCATCTAAGAGAAATCAAGATTGGATCTTGGGGTGAAGCTTGCTAGTATTGGAACCAAGATTGGATCTTGGAGTCAAGCTTGTTAATCCTTGGAAGTTCTCCAAACATTTCAACAAAGAGAAGTGGATTGGATCTTTGAATCAACCTTGCTAGGTAAGTTTGATCTTCTCTCAAAGTTATATTTTTTTATTAGTGAGACATATAGTGTTGAATTATATATTAGATACATAATGTTGAAATTAGGCTAATTAATTGTGTTAGGATGCTTTGGAAGTATAAACACAATATGCTTATAATTAGGTCAAAATATTTATGTTAGACATAGACATAAAATTAGAATTTGGAACTCTAGATTAAATATTAGAGCTATGAATACCATTCTAAAATCACTTGACCACATTTGGGTGACCTAGAATTATTCACGAGACATATCTTATTGGGATTCTAATTTGGTTTGTGTATTGGATTCAAAATTTACGCAAGTGCATATTTAGAATAAATTTATGTTTTTTTAAAAATATTTGATATTTTGAAAAACTTGATTTTTATTCTATAACATGTGTTGATATTGATTTTGATGTTAAAAGTTAGTTTTTGGTGTTTTTGAAGTTTTTAGGGAGAGTTGGAAGATATTAGGGTAAAATACCCTAATACCTTCAACTCTCTTTCCAGAGAGCTGAAGGATTTGAAAAAGAAAGAAAGAAACAACATAAAAAAATGGTTGTGTGCGTACAGTATGCGTGTGCACTGTAGCGCGCGCTGAATTTTTTTTCTCCGTTCTTGAGCTTCCAGACTTCGTTTCAGTCCTGATTTTTTTCTATTCACTCGTAATGGAATATAGTATTTCATTAAATAATTTAAAATTACACCCATGCTTGTTATCCAAGGGTTAGACCCACATCCACTGTGGGGGCCCGCGGGGTACCGATCTGATCCTAGGGGTTCCACAACTGCCCCAACACAATGGTATCAGAGCAAAGCTTAACCACACAACACATGTTTTTTGAATCTATACCATAGTAATTTTAATTTAATTATGCATAAGTCATATTGGATATGTATTGCATGTTTTAAATTAAAATTTTGACCTAATTAATTTAATGACGTGATTGTCATAAATCTTCCGTGATTAGGTGATTACTTTATTTATGTAATAGTATTAGTAATGTTGGAGCATTATTAGATTGCCAGTCTTGTCAATACGGAGATGAATGAGTTCTTACTACTTATATCCAAGACCGTCATTATTGTGAGGGTATAAGTGCTCGGAACTTAGGTCGCTTCGGTAAAACATTAGATGTAACGTGATGAGTTAACACAGTCACCCAATATAGTCATTAGTGTGATAGTGTACATATGAAGCTCATTAGTCCACATTGACAAGTATAAACCTAAAACACGTCTTAATTCAATATCGTCATTAGTGTGAGGATAAGAAACGATTCAGGACCAAACTAGGTGTCACATGAAGTGATTGACTTTGAAGGTCTATCTAATGAGTTTATAAAGGCCAATATCGTCATTAGTGTGAGGCTAGAGTACCTTTAAGAGAGATTACGAAATTACGTAAAGTAGTGGGAGGACATTAAAAGAATTAAAATTTCATAATCAATTAGTGTTATTATTTTTGAAATGATAAATATTCTGCTATTGTTTAAAATGATGTCTTGTAGATGGCTGCCACTAATCCATTGATGTGACTTTTGGATACCAATGAGCTAAAAGGAGCCGAGAACTATTTAAAATGGGAAATGAACATACGTCTTGTCTTGGAGTTTGAAAAGTTGACTTATGTCACTGTCAATCCACTGCATGTTGAAATCGATACTGACTCTACTCTAGAAGAGCGAGAAATTTTTAATAGATAGAAGAATGATAACCTGAAGGTGAAATCCTACATCTTGGGATCGATGGTTCTAGATTTGCTGAGACTGTACATAGAGGTACCAGATGCATGGAGCATTATGGGAACACTCAATTAGTTGTTCGAATCAAATCAATAGATCAAAATTTATCGAAGGTCTAAGGAATTGTTCCTTGCTGAACTCAAAGATGGATAAGCTGTCAACATTTATGTTTTGAACATGATCGACCAGATCTGATATCTGGAACAACAAGGCATTGTGATTGATGAACGGTTGGGCAGTTTTTTGATTATGTTTTCTTTGTCTGGATCTTATGCTTGCTTTGTGTTAAACTTCCATATGCACTCAATGCAAGCCAGCTATGAAGAACTTCATAACAAGTTACGCAAGACAGAGCATGATATGAGAAAAGGCAACCCCACTTTGTACCTCCATGGTGGAGCTGGCTCTTCGAAGACTTCTGGGAAGTCATAGAAAATAAAGTTGAGGAAGAAGAAGATTGTAAAGAAGAACTATAAGAAGCGCAAAGGTGCAAAACCGCAAGTAGCTCGTGATCAATGTCTACATTGTAAGAAATCTGGACACTGGAAGAAAGACTGTCCAGAGATAATAGGAAAATGCAGGACCCTTAGGTACGCTATATATTTTTCCAATTATTGACATCTCATTAGCCTTAGATGCAAATAGTGGATATGTGTTAGACACTGGCAGTCCTACTCATATTTGCAACTTCTTGCAGGTAATGAGGGTAAAAAAAAAGGTTGAATAAAGGGGAGATCCAGCTTAGAGTTGGCAATGGCGAAACATTGGATGTTAAAGTCATAAGAACGATTTTTTTAGATCTCCCCAATGGATGTTAATTAGATTTGTATGATTGTTATTATGTTCCCTCACTTATTAGACAAATAATTTCACTACCAATATTAGATAAAGAGAGATATAAAATAAACATTAATGATGAAACGTTATGTTTGTATGATAAAGATAATTTATTGATATGTGAATTTTCTTTATCAAACGGTCACTATGTTTTGGAAACATATAGAGATGTCTTTAATGTAGAGGAAAATACAAGTAGGAAATTTGAATTAAATAATATTAAATTATGGCAAATGAGATTGGGCCACATAGGTGTTAGACGTCTATCCAAATTGGTAAATGATGGTTTGATTGAAAATCTGACCTTAGATCCTTATCCAATTTGTGAGTCATGTATCCAAGGAAAGATGACAAATGCCTCATTTCTTGGTGTTGGACACCGTGCTGGAGATTTATTGGAACTAATACACAGCGATGTGTGTGGTCCATTAAATCGTGTCGTTCATGATGGTTCAACCTACTTTATGATTTTCACAGATGACAGGTCTAGATATGGATATGTCTATTTGATGAAACATAAGTCGGAAATATTTGACAAGTTCAAAATATTTCAAAACGAAGTAGCAAAACAAACCAGTAAATTCACCAAATGTCTTAAATCAGATCGATGCGGTGAATATATGAGTGATGTTAGGGTTGGTGCTCAAAGTGTCAATCCGGATTGTATTTATGTCCGATTCATAAACTTATTTAATGGTAGCACCTCTTGTCTTTTATACACATATGCGATCTAATTATGATTGGATACTCAATTATGATTAGATTAAAACTAAATTTGGTTTAGTGATACGTGTATATTAGACAAAGACCCTAGGTTTTATAATGTACTGCGCAGTTACAACGTAGTTTGTAATTGACATTGGGAAGCGCACTATAAGATGTATATCTTTAAATAAAGTTCCTGGTCAAGATTTACTAACACGGGTCGGTTAGTAAAATCTGCTGAGACCAATACATGTCGTATATCCTGACTTGGTCTGATGGTTTATCCTAATGAACCATGAGTCTCGGGAGACTCGTATAGACATGTAGGTGTTTATTTGATAAACACTGAACGACTCACTGAAGATTTCCTAATATATGGTACACCAACTTCAATATGAATCTTCTCGAGTTGAGCGAGCATAGTGGTCATTCGACTTGAGATACCACAGTGGGATATATGAGTTATCCTTCATACTTTGATGGCAGTCACGTCACCGATCTATTCATTATCAGACCTCCGCCTGTTCATTGGGTGTGGACTGATGCTCATGATATCCAGTGTGTATCAAGAGAGTATCTGTCAGTCCTGTGTACAGGGCATAGGCATCCTACACGTGTTTGCGGTCTAGTAAATCCATGGTCGTGGTATAACTTCAGAAATCAGTTCTGAATGTTATTTAGAGATCGTAAATTGAAAGTCGACTATATTATACCAAACGGATTTGACGTTCTTATCTATATCCCAGGTATAATATGGATAGCCTGTGACGGAGGGATTATACGTATGCAATGACCTCGACTTACATATTTTAGCGAGATTATTTGTGGTTGTCATAATTCATGTGTGGGTGAATTATGGACACAAAATTGGATTTCCTGATAGATAAACCTAAACTTAGAGAGTCCCACAATATGAAGTGTACTCATTGAGCACTTGGGCAACGCGTTATGAATAATACGGATTATTCATAAAACTTCATCGGATTAAATGAGTTAATTCGAATCGTTTAATCGGTTAAACGATAACACATGCTTTAGGGGATTTTTGTCAATTGTAATTATTGTGTATTTGTATTTAATACATAATTTAATTAGATACACATTAATTATTTGTCAAATGAGACTTTGACATATGCCATTAATATATGTATTTGTTATTTAAAGTAAATAAAAATACATATATAATAATAATTAGATTAATTAATTATTTTGATATTTAAATGATTAAATAATATCTATATTTCATAAATGTTATGAAATATATTTAATTATTATTGGTGACACGTGTCACGATTTAATTAAACTTTATTTGTCCAAATATGATTTGTTAATATAAAGTTTAATTTAATTTGATTGGATCAGATTTTAAAAGGACAAAAATGCCATTGGTAAGTCGGCAAAGAGGATTTTAATTGGGAAAGTTTTTATTTTCTTCATCCTTCTCCCTCTATGGCCGAAAATGGCTTCCTCCAAAAGCTCCCAAATTATTTTTGAGGATTCAACAAAGAAGAAAGTAAAGAATTCAAGAAAATCCAAAGAAAGTTGAAGATTAAAAGTAATCATTAATATTCTTTAGTGTAGAAAATTAGTTTCTTGTTCTTGAATTATTAGAATGGTTCTAGGGTTTACATACTTCTTAGAGTTTGAGGCTTTTGGATTTGGATGATGGATTTGGAGGCATATAGCATATGTGAAGTTGATTTGGGTAGTATTATTGTAATATTTATCCAATTTGTTCATTTGATGACATGTTACCATTCTAGAGTGTTATGACCACTCTTGTAATGCCTAGAATTTTTCTTGGGTAATTCATGTGTGGTGACTTTGATTGGTGTTTAGATTAATTGGATTAATCTTGAAAAATTAGATATAAAGCATGAAAATTAGTATTTTTCTTTTCTGGATCAGATCTGGAATTGATTCTGATTTTCTGATGAAAATAATGTCTTATGAATGTATTGGATGTATTTTGGGTGTTGGAACAATTGCCGAAAATTATTTCAAAGTTGAAATAAGTGAAAACGACGAAAAACTGTGTTACCGGATGATTTTTGATCCAACCGAGTGATGACTGTCCAAACAGTAAATCAGTCACTGTTCGGGTAGCCCATGAACTGCCCTAACACTATTGGGGCTGACATGGGCAGTCCCCATAAGTTTTGGGTAGTCGGTTCGGTCAGAAACGTATTTTGCGTCATTTTATGGAAAAATATTTTTCGTAAAAGTTTCACGAAGTTTCTACCTTATTTATGTCATTATTTGATATTGAATAATTGTGTTTAAGTGAAATATGAATAAATTATTCATATTAGATATTGAATAATTTGTTTGGTAATTAAAAAGTTTTAAAATTATAATTTCGCCCAAACCGTGTTTCCGCCGCGCCCTTCCCCCAAAACCCCAACAAAAATGGTATCAAAGCAGGTCTGATGCTTCATCCATTATGTTAGTCTTGCTTGATATATGATATGTAATCTAATTTTAATATTTGCACATGCTTGTAATCTATATGTGTCTTGACTTTTCGGTTCTACGCTAACGGAAACGTAACAGAAATTTAATGGTTAAATTGAGTTATGTTTTCTAAGGTTGAATTGAATTGTTTAGAAAATGATTTAGATTAAAATTCTGCATTTGATGTGGAGCAATGCTTCCTTGTGGAATATCCCTGCTTAAAATAACGTTGTAAAGTAACGTGTATTGGATGCATGTTTCTTGGTCCGTCTTGTCAATATGGTTTATGGGTAATTTTCTGTGGCTGTATTCCAAGATCGTGCCAAAGCAGTGAGGGTGTAGTTGATAGAATTTTATCCATGCTGGTTGTATACTGATACTAGATAAATTCAAGTGAAAGTGGAAATCATGAACGTGCCAAAGCTGTCAGGACTACATCGGTAGCTTGAGTTTGTCATTGGCAAGTGAAGCATTGATACGCCTCCTTGTGAATGTGCCAAAGCTGTCATAACGAGAAACGGTTATGACCAAAATCAGGAGTCACTGGTGAGTGATTGACAATGAATTGTCTACCTAATGAATATACGTAGGCGAGACCGTGCCAAAGCTATGAGTCAAAATATATTCATGGGATCCTACTCTTACTATAGAATTTGATTTAATTATTGAATTTTCATTCTCCGTTGGGGATTACGATATTACGTAAAGTAGTGGGAGACACTGTTGGGTTAAAAATCCATAACTAAAGTGGTGTGTAATATTATGGAATTTGTTGCTTTTGTTTTCCTTTATTCTACATTATTTATAGAATTATGCTTCTAATCTACTGCATAGCATATTACTTGAATATGTTTTCTGACTTTACTTATGGTTACGTATTTCTAGAATAGGTTCTAGAATGACAGTAGACTTAGATATTGTTAGATTAGTTCAAACCATCGGGAACTGTAGTTCTGATTTTCTTGAAAAATCAAGATGGTTAGTGACTTAGTTACTAAGCCACGATTAATAATTTAAATAGATATTGGTTTTGGATATAGTTATCTAGTAAGAATAGTTTCTTATGCTGTAAGAATTGACTTGAATTAGTTCATGTCTCGAGATTCTTAACGGGCATTAGGAAAACCCCATTAGTATTTGTTTATCTTATAATGATGTTTCTTGCCTTTTTTGACTTTTAGAGATCACGGTCTGACACAGTTTGCTAATCAATTATTTGCAATTGTTGTGAATAATTGAACGCAAATTATAAAGCTAAGAAATGAGTTATGTATAGTTGTGTATACAGAATATCGATTTTCACAATACGACAACTATAGGTATTGGATACCAGATCTTCTGTCTAGTTAATTAAAATAATGTTTAATAACTTTTTTGATATTTTATATCAAAACTTGTGACTATTGGATAGTTACTTGTTCTTTATAAACAGTTGTTACATATTTTAATATGACTAGTAATGTCATTTATAAGTAGATAAATATTAAGAAAAATATTCGGTTGACTAAATAACTTAGAACAGTGCTTTATGAGGTTTTATCACATAAGCATTAGATGCTTATTCCTTATTGCAAAGGGTGGTCTGATACGAGATCACACCATATATCCTTATCCATTTAATGAATATTGTATTCAGTATGTGATTAAATCTCATTTAACTAATGATTGTCATTGGACCACAGATTTATCAATCTAATACATTGGATGTATGTAGTTTAATGAATTATAAATTGCCTTGGATAGTTTTCTTTACTTCGTAACTTAGTTAATGAATTGCCATGACTTAGTTACATGTTTCTGAAAGAATATATATTGAACTCTTGAATAGTTCAAAGATATTCTATTTGAAGTGTTGAAAACAATATTTTAAAATTCATCGTGAGTCTTTGAATTGTTCAAGGATGTTTGATATGATCGAACATATAAATTTATGGCAATTAGTTCTAAGATTATTTAATGAATACAATTCTTGCTCAATATTAATTTTCTAGATTCCATCTTGATGGAATTGGTCAGTGGGAGTAATTGAATTTTATATGATTTGATTCATTGATATTGAGTGTTACCGAATCAGTTTTCAATACTCTTGGGGTTATGCTTCAACATTAATTCATCTCTTTAATTAAGGTTCCATTAGTTTCTACGATTACGTATATGATATGTATAAGCAGAAAATTTGAATCTTGAAAAGTTTGAGATTTGAATCTTTCTTTTATATAATGGTTATATAATTGAAAGAACTTGCGCCTCAGAGGTACAAGTAACATTTTATCATTTATTCTATTTAATAGAATATTGTATTCTATTTGATAGAATATCTTTTCTACGATCCCGAGTAATAAATTTATTTTATTACTTAGTGTGTAACATCGGATGTTAACGATTGTAGAAAAGACTTGACTTATTGAAGTCAAATATGAGAATGATAAACCTAAGTAGAACTACATAATTAATAAGATGAAAAGACCCTTAGATATCTTCTGTATAAGTCTAATAGGATGTCAGAATCATTTACAAAGTATTTGATACTTATTGGTTCTGTTGTTCTCTTATTGAATAAAATTATCCTAAAACTTATAATGGGAGCGATATTTGATATTGATTTCAGAATTTAACGTTGAACCATAGATCTAAGATTGTTCATAGCTTACTACGATCAAGTTTTGAACTTGATTAAGCTTTCGGTATGAATCGTTCATAAAATGTGCAAATTGTTTGTACAACAAAAGCTAAGTGAGCTTGATAAAGGTTTGACCTTTATAGTATGACAATGAGAAAGGTTATCCTCAGTAATCTATTGTAGATTCTGAGAATACCTATCTCTGGTCGCACTAATTGAATAGTTAAAAATCTGTTGGTTAATATTGATATTAAACTATGTATTTTGGCTAAAGAATGCAAAGTGGCGTTCTTGAATTGTAACATCCCCGAATCTGGGAGATGTTACAGGCAGGGGAAAAGAGTACTAACCCCATTAGCCTCTGACTTCCCGACTATATTCTAAACCATCTAAATGCAAGATTATGCTCAGGGACCATAACCCAACTCAACAATATAAAATGCTTTTAATTCTCAAAACTGTATACTCTAATATTCTTCTCTTTACAAAAAAAATCAATAGACACTTATAACGACTTATACAACACTAGTGTATACATGCAACTTTACTTTGACTCTGACTGGACTGTTATGCTTTCTGACTCTGAAATGGTGGACTCCGAACCCTAGTGACTGCATCAGTATCCGTCCTCCAGAGCCCGTCCTCCAAGAAAACCTGCAACCAAAGAAAACTGGGAGTTGGGGGTTATTCGATCTAAGTGAGTGGACATGAAACTGAAAACTCAAATCAAATCACTAAGTCTTTAAAACTAAAGTTTTAGAAAAATCACTTCATATGAAATCTCTTTAATAAAACTGATCTTTCTGAAAAGTGCTTTTGAAACTCTGGTTTCTGAAAACTATTTTAGTTTAATTAATTAATATTTATATTAATTATATTAATTAATTATTTAGATATTTAAATGTTAAATATTTCAATGATTAAATAATATCTATATTTCATAAATGTTATGAAATATGTTTAATTATTATTGGTGACACGTGTCATGATTTAATTAAACTTTATTTGTCCAAATATGATTTGTTAATATAAAGTTTAATTTAATTTGATTGGATCAGATTTTTAAAAGGACAAAAATGCCATTAGTAAGTCGGCAAAGAGGATTTTAATTGGGAAATTTTTTATTTTCTTCATCCTTCTCCCTCTATGGCCGAAAATGGCTTCCTCCAAAAGCTCCCAAATTATTTTTGAGGATTCAACAAAGAAGAAAGTAAAGAATTCAAGAAAATCCAAAGAAAGTTGAAGATTAAAGGTAATCTTTAATATTCTTTAGTGTAGAAAATTAGTTTCTTGTTCTTGAATTGTTAGAATGGTTCTAGGGTTTACATACTTCTTAGAATTTGGGGCTTTTGGATTTGAATGATGGATTTGGAGGCATATAGCATGTGTGAAGTTGATTTGGGTAGTTTTATTGTAATATTTATCCAATTTGTTCATTTGTTGATATGTTGTCATTCTAGAGTGTTATGACCACTCTTGTAATGCCTATAATTGTTCTTGGGTAGTTCATGTGTGGTGACTTTGATTGGTGTTTAGATTAATTGGATTAATCTTGAAAATTTGGATATAAAGCATGAAAATTGGCATTTTTCTGTTCTGGATCAGATCTGGAATTGATTCTAATTTGCTGATGAAAATAATTTCTTATGAATGTATTGGATGTGTTTTGGGTGTTGGAACAAATTCCGGAAATTGTTTCGGAGTTGAAATAAGCGAAAACGGCGAAAAACGGCGTTACCGGGTGAATTTTGAGCCAACCGGGTGACGGCTGTCCAAACAGTGAATCTGTCACTGTTTGGGCAGTCCATGAACTGCCCTAACACTATTGGCGCTGACCTGGGCAGTCCCCATAAGTTTTGGGTAGCCGGTTCGGTCAAAAATGTATTTTGCGTCATTTTACGGAAAAACGTTTTTCGTAAAAGTTTCGCGAAGTTTCTACCTTATTTATGTCATTATTTGATATCGAATAAATGTGTTTAGGTGAACTATGAATACATTGTTCATATTAGATATTGAATAATTTGTTCGGTAATTTAAAAAGTTTTAAAATTATGATTTCGCCCAAACCGCGCTTCCGCCTCGCCTTTCGCCCAAAACCCCAACAATTGAAAAATTCAGAAATTATTTAAGGGATAATGGAATTCTTGGCCAATATAACCCACAAGGAACACCTCAACACAATGATGTGTCTGAGCGAAGAAATCGTACTTTATTGAATATGGTGCGATCCATGATGAGCTACACAGATCTTCATTATTACCTTTGGGGTTACGTTTTACTTACTGTCGCCCACATACTTAATATGGTTCCATCGAAAGCTGTTTCTACTACCCCCTATCAGATATGGTTCGGTAGAAATCCAAGTCTTGGATATTTAAAGATTTGTTTTTGTCATACATAAGTTAGAGTTACACAGCTGGATAAACTAGCACCCAGAGGGTATAAATATAGGTTCGTTGGATATCCTGATAATTCCATGGGATATTAATTTTACTATTCCGAGCAACGAAATGTATTTATTGTTCGCTTTGTCACTTTTCTTGAAAAGTAATTTTTGAGAGAAAGTGGGAATTGTAGAGAGATTGAACTTGATGAGTTTGATCCCAACAGTAAGGAACCTGAGATGGAACCAGAGATCCAATTAGATGAAAGATCTACAACACAGGTTCTACGTAAGTCGAATAGAATATCAAGGCCTCATAAAAGACTGTTTTTAACATTTGATATGAGCCTTGATGTTCTCCTCTTGGAGGAAACAGATCGACTATGTATAAAGAAGCAATATTGGATATCGATTCGGGAAAATGATCGAAAGCCATGAAATCTGAGATGGATTCTATGCATGAAAATCAAGTCTGGGACTTAGTTGAACTTTCTGAAGGAGTTAAGCGTATAGGATGCAAATGGGTTTACAAAAGGAAATTAAGGCCCGATAGAAAGATGTAAACTTTTAAGGCCCGACTGGTACCGAAAGGTTACACTCAATGTTCTGGGATTGACTATGAGGAAACTTTTTCACTATTAGCCATGCTAAAATCCATTAGGATTCTCTTAGCCATTTTTGCATATCACGACTATAAGATATGACAGATGGATGTGAAAACCGCTTTCCTATATGGATTCCTTGAGGAGAATATCTATATGGAACAATCAGAGTGTTTTGTATCCAGTGAGACTTCAAACTTGGTTTGTAAGCTCCAAAAGTCTATTTATGGACTTAAACATATATCCCGAAGCTGGAATCGTCGTTTTGATGAGATAATTAGATTATCTGGATTCATCAAGAACAATGAAGAATCATTGTTTATAAGAAAGTGAGTGGGAACATGATAGTTTTCCTAGTCTTGTATGTATATGAAATCTTTATCATAGGAAATGATATATGATTGATGCAAAGTATGAAAGCCTAACTTTGCAAGAACTTCTCCATGAAAGATATGGGTGGAGCTTCATATATACTAGGTATAAGGCTCTATCGGGATAGAGTTAGGAAGCTTATAGGGTTGTCACAATCGACATATATAGATAAGATATTAGAAAGGTATGGTTTTACCAGCTGCAAGACAGCAAATGTACATTTCCGATATGGCATACATCTTTCAAAGAAAATGGCACATCAGACTGAGGAAGAGATAGTTAGAATTTCTAACTTTCCATATGCTTCTTGTATTGGAAGCATAATGTACTAGACGTCAACATCAGTTTCGACGTCAGTGTGACCAGCCGATATCAATCTGATCCAGGTAATGATCGTTGGACAGCCGTGAAACATATCCTAAAATATCTAAAGGTACTATGAATAAGTTTCTGATATATGGAGAATATGAGATACAAGTTAAGGGTTATACAGACTCCGAATTCTAAGGAGATCCAGATGATAGAAAATCTATATCAGGATATATATTTACCCTTAACGGTGGTGTAGTTAGTTGGCGATGTTCAAAGCAAAGCTCAACAGCTGATTCCACCACTGAGGCGGAATTTATAGCGGCTTCAGAAGCTACTAAAAAAGCTGTTTGGATTAGAAATTTTATCACATAACTTGGAGTTGTGCCTAGTATTACGTATTCAATCCCATTATATTGTGATAATAATGGAGACATTGCGCAGGCTAAAAAGTCGAGGGCGCATTCCATGTCTAAGCATGTGGAAAGGAAATATCGCGTAATTAGAGAGATTATTGAACGTAAAGACATGGAGATTATTGAACGCACCATTATGGAGAAAGTCAGAATCATGATCAGTATGACTAAGCTGCCAAAGCCAATATAGGGGGAAGCTATCTGTGTCGTATGTTACCTGATCAATAAATCACCATATGTACCGTTGAATTTTGAGATTCCGGAGAAGTGTGGTCTGGTAAGAATGCCCCATACTTTCACCTTAGAGTATTCGACTGTTTAGTTGTTGTATATGTATCCAATGTGTTGTAGTTGGTGCTTGGAGTGCCAATTTGAATTATACATTTTATTATTTATTAATAAAATAACTATGTTTTCATTTCATACCATATTAATGGTATTATCATTATGCGTATTAGATTAATGTATAGATATGCTAAGTATGACATCGACCTTAGAATAGTCTTGTAGTAATATTGGACAGTAGGTGATCCAACATTGGGATAAGTATTACTATTATAAACTATTCTTAAAGTAAATATTCATAGTCGTTAGTTTTGGAATACAGTCGAATTTCTATAAACTAGAAGACTAGCACATGTCGTACATTGGAATTGGAGTTCCAATGGTTTAACCTGATGTACCATGAGTTTTGAAAACTCGCATAGACTTGTGGATATTGGTTAGATGGAATATTGAATGACTCACAGGTGATTCCTAATAGTTGGAAGTACACACCGCCGTCAATATGAATCTTCTCGAGTCGAGTAGCATATGTAATCCTTTAACTATATGATATCATTGATTTTGTGTAATATCCTCCACACTTTGATGCCATGTATGTCAGAAACCTTTCATGGTTTGGCCTCCAGATGTTCGTTGGGTGTGGACCGATGCACTCAGTAATCAAGTGTAAAGAAAGATAGAATATGTCGGCCCGTATGTGTACAATAAGGGTTTAGGTATCCATGTGATTAAAGTCACGATTCTTAAAGCTTTGGCAAAAGTTAATCACCTAGGGTGGATCGCATCAGTTATGAAGAATCGTGGACATGTCGACATGAGATGTGCGCCTCGAAAACTTGACAGTGTATTCTATGTTTCCTAAGCATAACTCGGATAACCTACGACGAAAGGATTGTTAAATATATGTGATGACCTCGACTTGTATAGTTCAGAAAGGTCGTTTGTGTTCTTTGCAAATTCGGAGGTGGCCGAATTGCGTACATATTAGCTAAGCTTATATGACGAACATGTTTGAACTTAGAGAGCCCCAATATGAAATGTACTCGTTGAGCACTTGGGTAGCCAATTATTTTTTATAACAGATAATATTCGATATTATAATTATCAACTAAGATAATCAATGGTTATTGGATAATATATATTATTTACTTTGACCTAATTGGATTAATTGGATTAATTCAATAATTACACAAGGGCTTAATTATAAAATCAAAATTATCTCTACCATTTGAGGATATTATGGTAATTGTAAGTATGTAATAATATGTGGTTTTGGCTTGATTTAATTGGATTAAATTATAGTGGCAAACATTTAACGAATCCATTTCCTAATCTTTGGTTTGATTTAATTGGATTAAATTAAAGTGGGAGATAATGGAGATTAGTCACACATAATTATCATATTTGGAAAAATTAGATTAAGCCCACATAAAAGTTGATTACAACTTTTATTAATTAAAAATTACCTAAGTTTTGCTATAAATAGCAAGCTTTATGAAGGTTTTTATTAAGCAAAGAAAAAGCTTGAGAAAGCTAAGTACAAGCAAATTCTTAGCAAGCTTGAGAAGTGTTTAGAAAAGCTTGTGAGGTCTCTACAACATTTCATCTATGAGAAATCAAGATTGGATCTTGGGGTGAAGCTTGCTAGCATTGGAATCAAGATTAGATATTGGAGTCAAGCTTGCTAATCATTGGAAGTTCTCCAAATATTTCAACAAAGAGAAGTAGATTGGATCTTTGAATCAACCTTGCTAGGTAAGTTTGATCTTCTCCAAAATCTATATTTTTCATTAGTGAGACACATAATGTTGAATTATATATTAGATAGATAATGTTGAAATTAGGCTAATTAATTGTATTAAGATGCTTTGGAAGTATAAACACAATATGTTTGTAATTAGATCAAAATATTTATGTTATACATAAACATAAAATTAAAGTTTGGAACTCTAGATTAAATATTAGAGTTATGGCTACCATTTTAGAATCATTTGACCATCTTTGGGTGACCTAAAATTATTCACGAAACATTTCTTATTGGGATTCTAATTTGGTTTGTGTATTGGATTCAAAATTTACGCAAGTGCGCATTTAGAATAAATTTATGTTTTTGTAAAAATATTTGATATTTTTAAAAACTTGATTTTTATTCTATAACATGTGTTGATGTTGATTTTGATGTTAAAAATTAGTTTTTGGTGTTTTTGAAGTGTTTAGGGAGAGTTCGAAGATATTAGGGTAAAATACCCTAATACCTTCAGCTCTCTGAAAAGAGAGTTGAAGGATTTGAAAAAGAAAGAAACAAACAACATAAAAAAAATGGGGTTGTGCGCATAGTGCGCGCACTGTAGCGCGTAGTGCCCGCACTGTGCGCATGTGCACTGTAGCGCGCGTACGCACTGCGCACATTGAATTTTGTTTTTCTCTGTTCTTGAGTTTCCGGACTCTGATTCAGTCCCGAGTTTTTCTTATACACTCGTAATGGAATATAGTATTTCATTAAATAATTTAAAATTATACTCATGGTTGATATCCACGGTTTAGATCCACTTTCGCTGCGGGCCACCGATCCGACCCTAGGGGTTCCACAACTGCCCCAACACAATTATCTCAGGTAGAAGCTCAATACAAGAACAACTCCATATATATTCCTAGGCTATGAAGATGAATTTGGATACATACTATGGGATCCAAAGAATGATGGTCATCAGAAGCCGGAATGTAGAGTTTCTTGAAGACTAAATAATTGAAGACATTGAAAAGCCCAAGATGTCTTCCAATTCCATTGCTGAAAAAAATACAGACCCAACACCATCACAATTGGCCACAGATAGGGTGCATGATATTTCAGAAGCAGAACTAGAAGAGGCAGATGAGGATGTCGAGCAGGAGGGACCCAACCGCTCCATCAGAGATTACAAAATAGAGTATTGAGCAGGGGGCCGCAACCCGCTCCACTAAAAGCTACATCCACATATTTGGATGATGACATACCTATTGAAACCAGTGGTCTTCAGACAATAAGATCTAAGAGAGGTAAGATTCCATCAACCAAATATCCGGGATCCGAATACAATCTTCTTACTAATGAGGGGAGCCATAGAATTTCCCACAAGGCAAGAAGACATTGAGGAATAAATGAGTAAAGAAATATGACATCGGAACTGTGCGGTGCAGAGACACAGTGAAATATGTTGTGCAAAGACATAGCAGTAGAGTACTGTGCAGAGACACAATGAAATGTTATGTGCAGAGACATAGCAGGAGAGTACTGTGTAAAGACACAGTAAAGTGTGTTGTGAAAAGACAGCTGACATGTCAATAAATGTGGTCAATCGGGACAAGACAAAGCTGTGCAGAGACATAACCGAGATAGCTATCAGATGACAATTATTTTAGATGCAGCTGAAAGGGAGAATTATTGAATCCAACTGCATGTATGGTGGCATGCATTTCCAACCACCATTGCAAGCATCCAAACCACTTTTAGGTGGATTTTGAAAAATAAGCAAACTTACAAAATAACTTTAGGTGGAAACTATTCATTTGTTGACAATTGAGTCATTGTTTTGACTATAAATTTTAGAGCTAATTAAGAGCTCAAATCATCCCCAACAATTAAGCTTCAAGTAAAAAAAACTTAGAGTGTAAACTCCAAGTAAGAGAGCTTATAGAGTGTAAAAGTGTGAGATTTTTTGTACAAATTTTTGTAATACTTGTAAATTCTATTCAAGTAGTAATAGAGAGTATTTATTTTTCCTCATAAAATACTATTCAATGATCAGAGAATCACAACACAACCTTGTACTTTGTAACAAAATTTATCTAAATCTAAGCCCAGTGTTTTTCTAAGATAATTACATGTTCAAATTGTGGAGTCTGTTTTACATTTTAGCTCTGCAAATACTAGAGGTCACTGATGGAATGGATTTATTACCTTCATTATCTACCTCACAGAATGCCATGCGAAGTCAACGACTACCCATGTATGTAATACCTCTATTTTCGGCAAGGATATATTTGAATTTTCTCTAGTTAGTCAAGAGTAAAATGGTTAGATTGATCAATGGGGGTTAAAATGTAATTTGGTTATTTTGATTAAAACATAAAGAAGAAAGGATTGAGGGACTGATTGAAATTAGGCAGTCTACTTTTTAAGCAACCCATCTTCATCCTTGAGCTAAAATGAGAGGGAGAGAGAGAAGCGTAGAGAGAAAGTGAGGAGGAGAGTGAGAGAAATTGGGCCATTGGGCATCATTTTCCTGCAAAGTAGGTTAGGAAAAATGTAAAGGAAGCCAATATGAGCATTTTGGGGGTAACTATATCACTGGAGGAGACCGTTTTCTTATGAAACTGAGCATGGAAATGAGCGATAATTAATTTTTAGCCTTTTTGGTCAATTAGAGCATCGAATGTAGAAATGAAGGCAACCATTGAATTCGGGATATAAAAAATCTAAAAATATTATCATTCAAATCTGTCCAGCCACCAAAAAACTCATCGTTGTCCCGCGTTGATTGTGGTGGTTAAAAAATCTATTTTGGTCAAACCCCATTTCTTAGAGTTCCAGACATCATTTTGACCCTGGAAGACTTTAGTTGAACTCATTTCGATGACAAGAATCTAGTTGCAACCTTAGATATACCATGTGGCATTCTGAATTTGAGTGAAAGCAAAACATGGTGATCAAGGTAAACAATTGATTACCTATCTTAGTTATGATTAAATTATACACATATATAACTTTAAATTCAGTTTGAATTGGTGGATATGGTGATTATTATAGGCTCCGGATGGATAAAGTTTATAGTATTGAGTTATAAATGGGAAGTTTATAACTTAGACGGAATCTTGCCGACTTTTCATTCGATATACGAGAATCTAATTTGGAATCATTTTACATTTTAGGATTCGAGATGTTTCCTTAGAATCGGCCATTGGAGGTCATTGTTCAACGAGTCCTATTTTTTTGGAGTGGGTCCTATATACCTCGCAAGATGTCCTAGATGGTTAGATTGATTTTGCTTTCGAGCATCGGCTTGAGGTAGGGATTTGATTTCTCACCCTATATATATAGTAATATATTATGCATATAAAAATGATATGAAATGCTCTTTAATATTAATCATATTTTATACAATATAAGATGGCTCGTTAAACGACACGGGATGACCCTCATGATTTGATAATATATTTTATTTTTATGATAAATAAATGTGTGGTAGTAAAAATTAAAATAGAATGGACCTGATTGGTAATGATATTAAAATTGGACATATGTAAAATTGGTATATATGGATCCTCGTTTTGGCTCACATTATGGATATTATATGGCCCCGTTGTGACATTTGCTTAAGTGGTGATATTATTACACCCCTATTACCCTGTTGTGCATCCCATTGTGACATTATTACACCCACTAGTGATGATATTAGGACAGTGATGACATGTCATTAGGTGCAAGTGCACATGGTTTGTTTATTATTAGCCCCGTTATGACAGTTATTTTATAGCCTCGTTATGATAATTATTTTTGTTCCCCCATTGTGGTAGTTATTTAAAATGGAATGGACTCGAATTGGTAATGAAATTAAAATTGGATAAATATATATATATATATAGTCATTCTCTGGTGCGGATGTCTGCATGAATTTTTCGTGCGGATACACGATAAAATACTAGTATTTTATCATGTAAATATTTTTAGAAGAATTGATATATATGGAGTCCCATTGTGAGGCACATCATAAATACTATATTGTTTTGTTCTTGAACTTATTTTATGTGGACCCATGTGCTATTTTATTCACATAATTTTCTTTTAAATGGTTAAATTATATCGATGATACATATTTTAACTATCCACCATATTTATACAAACTGTAAAATTTTCCTAATCTATGCAATATCGATATTTGTTTTATGGATACTCATATACCTATGTATTATACTATTCATACAAGATTTTTGTAAAATCAATTAAGATGAGTTATTTAATCCTTAGTAATGTGGTTTTGCTCACCTCTTAATATCAATCATCCAGGTAGAACTCAAAGTAATTTAGAAAGCGAGATTTGAGGTTGAATCTTGAAGACTTTCGATCTTATATACCGGGCTTCATTTCTTAACTCATTTATGGTATTATTCTGAAGTATTTGACGTGTATCTAAATTACCAAGTTGTGTCAACTGTTAAATGATGCATAGTATAATCAAACCATTATTTTGATTTTGATTATTTAATTACGATAAATGTTCACATTAAACTGTTGAAATATTTTTTATAGTTTTATATCTGATCTTTTTTAATTTATGATGGCATGTTTTTTATATTATTCAACTTTTTATCAATTTTATTGGTATTTAAATCTTACTTTCTAGGTTTATAATTACTTAAATGTCATAAACTCCGATTTTAGGTTGTGACAATGTCTTTATAACAAATTATGTCTCCTAAGTTAACGACATCTTCCACATCATTATCTAGTCCCATGCAAACTCTATCTTCCCCAAGCATGCCTGCTTAAAAATGGAAAAAATCTCCATGGAAATGGGGTTATAGGGATCCGACATATTAGGGGCGGATAATGTGATAATTTTCTATACATATTGGATAGAGATGATGATTGGCATCCAGAGCTTGGTGAATCAACTGTTTGCAGTAGACATGTAGTTGGGAGATGAAGTACAAGCTCTCCTACTATTTAGTTCTCCTCTTGATAGTTGGGAAACATTGGTGGTTACTCTCAGCAATTCTGCTCTAGGAGGTAAACTTACCATGCCTATGATGAAAGATGCCTTGTCAAATGAAGAGTTCAGGAGAAAAGACGTGTTAGTGTCTCTAAGACATGCCCAAGATCTCTAAAGTTGATTTGTGTGTGAATTATCAAGATAAGTTGCGGAAATACTTGCAATGATCGGTTGAGAAATTTCAAAAATTTCTTTGAAGGATGAAGCTTCAAGCTTTAGATTTGTTGTTCCAACTCTTAGGTGAGTTTCCTCATCACCTTGATTCAACACTCCAAGTGCTAGCTTGATGAATTTTTTAAGCAAAAATTCCAGAATAAGAGGGAGAAGCTCACGGTTTTTGGGAAAAGAAAGAGAGATATGACGAATAGTTCAAGTTTCAGAAACTTTATGTGTTGTGTAGTAAATGCAACATTTTATATTAGCCAACTACTTCCATCACTTGTCAAACAATTGATGTAAGTCAAGTGGGTCCCACCACTTTTAAATTCCAAATTTAAGTTGGCTCACACAATTAGACTTTGGGCACGGGTTCGTTTAATCCGATTAAATAAATTTTCGTCACTAAATAATTAAATCCAATTTAATTAAATAATTATGCCTCGTAAAATTATTACGAATGGGGCTTACGAATTAATTCCAAATTAATTCGTTCGCTCGAATTAAAATCCAATTTTAATTCCGTATTGAAATCCAATTTCAATTAATAT
>SKCR01054301.1:0-29784 GCA_019454045.1 Zanthoxylum bungeanum | reverse complement strand
ACACAATGTCTAACAGTTAGGTCTCATCATCATACACCCTTAAGCATGCTTCTAAAACATCATAAAGCGCGTAAAGTAAAGTAATAGCGATATACGGATGGATATAACAACAACTTATTCCTAGAACAAATCACTCCATTTCCTCTCCCCGCTAGAACTATTCTACTTTTACCCAATTACATAATACAATAAGAGAAACCTCATTTACATTGAGGGGAATTAGGTGAGAGAGAGATACAAAGAGACAATAAGAGAAAGGCTGGACACGCAGGTCCAATTTATAAATTCTAAATTTACAATAATTTCTAAAATTACCCTTCCCTTCTAATATCCATCCGATATACACTATTCATACATTACATCCACATTCATTCATTCAAGGCATGTTACACAACCAATCAAATCCAATTATTAGTCTTTAATTAGGTGACAATACAATGTTCAAACAATTGTTTGCATTTGCGCGAGTCCAACTCAATTTGAGAATAAATACTTATAGTATGAATTCACGAATTATATCGAACTACTCGTCAAATCCAATTTAAGTCGTATTCAATACTAATCCTTATATTTAATTCCAAATTAAATATTTACACTTTTATTGTGCTTTTATGACTTAGATTCCAAATCTAATTCTATCGGGTCTCAAAGCCCAATCAACATCCAATGTCCATTTAATTAAAGTCCGATGGGCTTTCAATTGATTTCATTAGGCTTGGGCCTTGGTCAATGTGGGTCAAACCCAATTTCCAAGCCCAATAAGGAATCACCCTCATTTGCCATAAAAATCAATATCAAGCCCATAAGGCCCAATTAAACATAAAAGCCCATTTATTACATTTGGACTTAATGGAGTGATTTAGGCCCATTTTTGGATCCAATCCAATTTGCCCAAACCTACTTGGTCCAACCAAGCCCATTATGTCCAAATATAATAGTTTTAGGTCCAATTCAAAATTAAGCCCAATTAATCAAATTTTAAAATTCCAAATTTTATAACTTAATTAATTAAAGTGTAATGTCATGATTAATCCTTTAAATAAATATTTCCAAAATATCAAATTAATCCATTAATCATATTTTTATCTTAAATACATGTCCAACATTATTTAATCAAAAAATCAAGTCCCTAATCTTCTTCCATGCATTCGGCCAAGGTGATGAAAAATTACCGATTTCGTTTTCAATCCAATCGAATCACAAATCATCATTTTATGTTCGTTTAAAGTCATCCAATGATCTTATAAACAACAAATCATCATCTCCATGGTCTAGGTAGTATTCGGCCAAGCCTCTCCAAGAGGGGAAAAATTAATCCAATTTATTTTTCATGAAATTGATAATGTATAACATAATGTAACATACATTTAAGCATACTTAATCAATCAAAATCATCAAATCATGCTTCAATCAATTTTGCCCAAATATTACCCTAATATATTTTCATGCTCTTTAAGCTCAATGATACCATTGTTGGAAATTCTAATCCATGTCCCAAGATCAAAAGAGCAAACAAAACATATAAATGAATGAACAATATTGAAGTATGGCGGAATCATACTCACAAAGATCGGAATGCGGATGCGTTGATGAAACAAAAATTTTCTCTCCTTGTGCAGTGATGCTCTCGGCCAAGAAGAAAAGAGAGACTCCAAGTCAAGTTTGATCCTTCCAAGCTCAAGGATTAGTTTCCCATAACACCTATGTATGATCCCTTGAAGGTGCTAGCCTTTATTGTGATTTTGAATGCACAACTTCTTCAAATCTTGCCACAAAAATTGAAGAAGTGGAGAGCCCAAAACTGCATGCAGTTTCGGCAATGTGAGAGAGAGGAGTGTTATGATTTTTGTTACAAAAATCAATTTATATTTATGCCTTAATATTTATTAAATTAATAATAAACTTATGACACAAATCATGCAATGGCTTAGAGTGTCAAACACTCAAACTCCATGCAAAACCATTGAGTGTATTGTACACTATCACCATGCAATGTATTAACAATTAAATAATGCATAAAATGACATGTGTCATGTGGGCCCCACACGTTTCCAAATGAAAGTGGGCCCACGCGTACTCACGCGTTCGGGTTCGATATTTCCGAAATACCGAACTTTCATCGCGACGTTAATTAAATCGAATTTAAATAAATAATTGCGCCTAGCGAAATTATTATTTACGTCGCTAACGAATTAATTCTAAATTAACTCGTTTGCCCGAATTAAAATCTAATTTTAATTTCGCGTCAAAATCGAATTTCGATTATTATATCGAATATAATAATTTTACGATTAATTCCAATTAATCGTTCTCTCTCTATGTATAGTACTTTATCCAAGATAAAGTCTCTCCGTAATTAATCCAAGATTAATCGAGTTTGAATCATACGTCATTGGTGAATCTTCGGGAAGCGACCCGATATGTTGGCAGTAAATACGGCCGTCAGATTATCCAAACACGTACGTACCAAGTACTACGTTTTTACCGATTTACAAGACAAGGTTAGCCTCTAGCAAAACGCCATGCCTACCCAATTCTCCAGAAATATTCTTATTGGAATATAAGATCTATAACAGGCGTAGTATACCGTAGTATAGTGTATACTGATCCAGTATCGGATGATCACATGTAAGGCTTGGGGCTGGAGATGTGTCTGCCCCGTACGATACATATATCGGACATCAAGCAACTAGTCTCTTTGAATCGGATAATCCTGACCTTGTCATATTATCCCGATGGTTGCAACCATTATAGAGTACTAGTTCTGTATCCTGCGCGATCATCATCTCCATATGTCTGAAGTGATACTTCCGTCTTGACATCACACCCAATACACTACGATTCCCGATAAACCTAGAATAGGTGTACACAGAACCTGTTAAAGCCCTGGATGACCAAAACTAAAGTCTACCGATTGTCGCAAGTACTAGCGATGCAAGTCTCAGGTTAAGACCATATGCACCTACCCTGAAGCGGACTCCCATAGACACGCAGACATACTACCAATGGGATTCCGCGGGGGTCTATCCAGAGCGAAGCTGTTTTCCGTACCATCGGTAAAACACAACCTCCTACCGCACTTGCATAAGTATCCAATACTCAAATATATGAGAACTATGCTGTTGTGCCCTCACAACACGCACAAGTGTAGTACTAGTCTATTCCGCATTATCGATGTCCAATCTCGATAATACTACGACTAGGGATATTTAATGATTAAACCTTTATGGATTGATACTGTCTCATATCATCTCAATCCGGAATTAATCATAGGGACTTTTACCATTTATATATCAAAGTAAATAAATTACAAAACGGTAAAAGGCAATTTCATTACTACATAGTTAATTTTGTACAATAATACAATATCATTTACAAAATAGTGACGCTATGGGTCATTACTGTCTAACAGAATCCAAGCTCCAAGCTTCGTCAAACGATTCCCGGCTCATGGGTAGACTTCTCTATCACATTCGCATGATCCCGTTGAGTGCTAGCTCTCTTGATTTTGCAACAAAATCAAACACTCTTGCTTCCATAGCTCACGGCAGTGAGCTGCTGCTTAAGATTACTAGTACCGTATCATACTTGACCATCATCTCCACTATGACTGGAGTGATACTTCCATCTTGACATCACACCCAACACACTACGATTCTCAATATACTAGCATAGGCGTACACAGAACCTGTTAAAGCCCTAGACGACCGCAACCAAAGTATATTGATTGTCGCAAGTATTAGCGGTGCAAGTCTTAGCTTAAGACCAAATACACCTACCCTGATTTCGAACTTCCATAGACACATAGTCATACTACCAATGGAATTCTGATGGGGTCTATTCAGAGCGAAGCTGTTTCCCGTACCATCGGTAAAACACAACCTCCTATTACACTTGCATGAGTATCCTATACCCAAATATATGAGAACTATGTTGTTGTGCCCTCACAACGCGCACAAGTGTAATACTAATCTTTTACGCATTTATTGATGTCCAATCTTGACAATGCTCTGACTAGGGATATTTAACGATTTATCCTTCGTGGACTGATACTGTCTCATATCATTCTCAGTCCAGGAAAAAATCATAGGGACCTCTCATCATTTATACATCTAGGTGATCTAATCACAAATGATAAGAGTGCAATCTACTTTGTCACATAGTTAATTTGTACAACAACACCATAATCTATACAAATAGTGACGCTATGGGTCATAATTGTCCAATAAAGGTTGTGTGTTATTTAACGGGATCCTAGCCTACTAGGAAACTAGGTTTCCCTAGTACTCAACAGTGGGTTAGAGGTTTGCCGAAAAATAGTGGGAGACTAGTATTGAATTTGCAATTTCGTTCAAATACTTGCCAATACGCGCTTTCAAATAAATTCGTCAATTTTATATATTTATTAGTTGGACTAATATTTTAATATTTTTCTTATAACAGTTGGACTGTACCCAAATATCGTTAATTGAATAGTTTGACTATTGTAATTAAGATGACTGGAAAGATCGGAGTTAGAGACATTATCATAGGCGAAAATGTCTTTAATGGCGCGAACTTTCCTGATTGGGATATGAACCTCAGGATTGTCCTAGGGGCTGAGAGGATTCTCTATATGATAGAGAGACCTCTCGGGCCTAAGCCCAGAAATGAGCAGCCGCTTGAGCTTGAGCTTTGGAAGACTTATAGCGATGACAACACAACTGCTTAGTCCGTCATGCTCGATGCGATGACCCCTCAATTTCGTCGCCAAAACAATGGATTTGATCCCTATACTATGATGGAAAAATTGAAGGACCTTCATCGATCTAACCTTAGATCGCAAAGGTCTGAATTTTAGAAAAAGCTCTTTCGCTCTCGAATGTCAGAGGGTACATCTGTTGAGCACCATGTGTCACAGATGATTGCTGACATTGAACAGTTGGGTCAGCTAGGCATAACCTTTGAGGCTGAGACTTCTATAGATTTGATCTTGCAGTCTCTTCCTGATAGTTGAAACAGGTTTATCATGAACTACAATATGATAAACCAAGACCATACTCTTGGAGAGTTGATGTCAATGCTGCGTGAACTAGAAAAAGAGCTATTGAAGGGCAAAAAGCGCGAGGCGCACTTTGCTTTAACATTTCAGTCTCCGAGGGCTTGGCCCAAGGCAACTGGAGGTGTAAGAAGAAGAAGAAGAAGAAGGGCAAGGCCAAATTTTCAAGTCTTATGGGAAGGCTAAGGATAAATCCCAAGATGTTTGTCAGCAGTGTGGCGAATGGGGTCACTGGAAGCGTGACTGTCGTGAGTACAAGGCGCACATGAAGGAAATCAAAACGGACAAGGCATCGGCTTCAGGTATGTTTGTTATAGAAATAAACATGTATACTTTTAGTTTTAAAAATTTGATTTTTTATTCTGGTTGTGGTACTCATATATGTACTGATGTGCATGATCTGCGGATTAGCCGGAGACTGGCCTCATGGGAGATTCATCTACGACTTGGAAATAGGACTAGGGTCGCTGTTTTGGCTGTAGGAACTTATATTTTGGAACTGCCCTCGAGGCATGTACTAAATCTATCAGACTGTTATTATGTACCTAGTTTGACTAGGAATATGATATCTGTATCTTTATTGGCCCAATGTGGCTATACATTTGTTTTTAGAAACACTGGGTGTTTTATGTATAAAAATGATATGGAGATATGCAGTGCTTATGTGAATAATGGTCTTTATTTTGAATATAAATCAATCTCAAACATATAATGTAACAAACAAAAGGCTCAAACTAAGTACCAAAGATGAAACTTATATGTGGTATTATCGTCTGTGACATATTAACAAGACTCGCATATCCACACTTTCAAATAGTGGGTACTTGGACGGATTTGATCCAAATTCATATGACGTCTGCGAATCTATTTTATTAGGCAAAATGCCTAAAACACCTTTTAGCGGTAAAGGTGCACGTTCCACCAAACTGTTACCCCTCGTTCATAGTGACGTATGTGGGCCCATGTCTAGCTAGGCTAGAGGTGTATATGAATACTTCGTAACCTTACGGATGATGCATCGTATTATGGTTATGTGTATCTTATGAGATAGAAGTCAGAAACTTTGAGAAATTCAAAGAATTTCGACACGAAGTAGAAAAACAGACCGGTTAAAAGTATTAAAACATTACGGTCGGACCGTGGTGGAGAATACTAAGCAATGAGTTTCTTGATTACTTGAAAGAGTATGGTATTCTTTCACAGTGGACTCCTCCCGGAACACCTCAATTAAACGGTGTGTCCGAATGGAGAAATCGAACTTTGTTAGACATGGTAAGGTCTATGATGAGTCGCACAGAACCAAAGACAGCAGCATGAAATCTTGGTTACGGGAGGAGCTGGCCAAATGGGGAGTATGCCCCAATACAGACAGAGGGGATGCCCAGGACGGCAAAGACGAGTCCCCCCTCACAGAAGAAATAAAGTCAGAGAAATTCCCAAAAAGATTCAGCATGCCAAATATGGCGCCATACAAAGGCCTTACCGATCCCAAAACCCACATCGAAGGCTTCGTCCTACTAATGGAGGTACAAGGGGTAACATGGGACGCCATTTGCAAAGTGTTCCCCTTAACTCTAGCCGGATCGGCCATCCTATGGTATAGAAGCCTAGCCCCAAGAAGCATCAGCAGCTTCACACAACTCAGAAAATCATTCATACGGCACTTCAAGGGGGCTTGCGTCCCCAGAAAGACAGTTGGAGAACTAAGACTTATGAAACAAAGAGACGATGAACCTTTGAAGATATTTATTGAAAGATACCATAATATGGTACTCAAAGTCGGAGGATATGAATCCCCCGAGGCCCTGGAAAGCTTGAAGGGAGCCTTGAAAGTTGGGAGGCTATGGACCCACCTAAGGATCCAGGACACCCCGGACTACGCAACCGCCCTAGAGGTGGCCCAAAAATTCGTTCTATTAGAAAATGAGGAGAAAATATCTCGAAGAGGGAACACCATCAGAGAAAGGACCACAACGTAAGGGGACATGCCACGAATGGGTGCAGAGACCTGCGGGAGCAGGTGGAAGACTTGGTGAAAGAAGGCTATATCAGTGTGTACATAGACCATTCGGTTTTTTAGGTCGACCAAGTTGATAGCGGAAGTCATCCGGTCGGATGCGTGGAATGCTGAGATGCAGAGAGGATGTATTAAGAAGAGCCTTGCTGTAGTGACCCTCGTAGAGTTGCAAGAAAGGGAACGGATCCCCAAAAAGGTGAGTAAAACCTCTTCGACTTAGGTTGACATTTGATTATGCTTGTTTGTTATGGCTTACACAATGGTTTTGATATTTGTTTTCCGGCTCGGGTCTGCTCTTGTACCGCCGAGACCGATGTCTCTTTCCGGCTCGGGTATGCTCTTGTACCACCGAGATCGATGTTTCATTCCGGCTCGGGTCTGCTCTTGTACCGCCGAGACCGATGTCTCTTTCTGGCTCGGGTATGCTCTTGTACCGCCGAGATCGATTTGTTGTTTCTTCGGGCGGGTCTGATCTTGTACCGTCGAGACCGATGTCTCTTTCCGGCTCGGGTCTGCTCTTGTAACGCCGAGATCGATGTTTCTTTCCGGCTCGGGTCTGCTCTTGTACCGCCGAGACCGATGTCTATTTCCGGCTCGGGTATGCTCTTGTACCGCCGAGATCGATGTTTCTTTCCGGCTCAGGTCTGCTCTTGTACCGCCGAGACCGATGTCTCTTTCCGGCTCGGGTATGCTCTTGTACCGCCGAGATCGATGTTTCTTTCCGGCTCGGGTCTGATCTTGTACCGCCGAGACGATGTCTCTTTCCGACTAGGTCTGCCCTTGTACTGCCGAGATCGATGTTTCTTTCCGGCTCGGTCTGCTCTTGTACCGCCGAGACCGATGTCTCTTTCCGGCTCGGGTCTGCTCTTGTACCGTCGAGATCGATGTTTGTTACAGCTCGGGGTCGGGTTACGTCCCACCGAGTCGTGTTTATTGGCCTGGGGACGGAACATTCCCCAGAACCAAATGTCTCTTAAGCTCGGGGTCCTCAGAATATTCAGGGACATACTCGAGCATAGGATCCGTGAGAAGCATAGCACGGGGATGGATGATACCTCCGTGGCGATTGTTTGCTCCAGTGTTGCCGAACATAAGGAGTAACATGCCCTTAATGTGTCGAGCACTCTTTTTACCCGATGTAACAGATCCATGGGAAAGCATAAGCACGGGGGATGATGATGCCCCGTGACGATTGCTAGCTCCAGTGATGCCGGACCTAAGGAGGAATATACCCTTAGCATCCCGGACACTCTTTGATCCATTCATCATTTGGATCCGAGAGAGGCGCAGCACGGTGATGCGTTGTGCCCCTGTAGCGTGTGCCTACTCCAGCGTGGTAAGGAGGAGCCCTCGTACAATACACAGGCTCCACAGTGACCCAACGTGTAGAGGATGTGCCCTTACCATTCAAACGCTCTACTGATCCAAATCTTGGTTCGCCGGGACACTGAATTCAAAGATTCAGAATTGTGTTTTGGAAACCGCGGACAGGACGCTGTTTTAAGGAATCCGTGCTGTTGTTTACGCTTGTGAAAAAGTTTTGCTTTGGGACAAGTGCTAAGTCACCCCCACATTTTGATTTTATCTTCGAAAGTTTTGTTTTTATTTTTTCATCGGTCTGACAAAGGGACGCCCAAGTCAGATTCGATAGGGTTTTAAAGATGGATACACTTCTCATCTAAATAAATCCCAAGGATTAACCAGTGCTCGGGGCTGGATTTGTTCCGCCGAGGCCACTTGGTTAATCGGCTCGAGGCTAGATTCGTTCCGCCGAGACCACTTGTTTCTTTCCGGCTCGGGTCTGCTCTTGTACCGCCGAGATCGATGTTTGTTTTAGCTCGGGGTCGGGTTAGTCCCACCGAGTCGGCTTCTTCGGACTGGGGACGTAACATTCCCCCAGGTCCAAGTGCCTTTCTCAGCTCGGGGTCGGGGTACGTCCCACCGAGTCAGCCCTTCGGACTGTTGACGTAACATTCCCCAGGTCCAAATGCCTTTCTCAGCTCGGGGTCGGGGTACGTCCCACCGAATCAACCCTTCGGACTGGGGACGTAACATTCCCTCAGGTCCAAGTGCCTTTCTCAGCTCGGGATCGGGGTACGTCCCACCGAGTCAGCCCTTCGGTCTGGGGACGTAACATTCCCCCAAGTCCAAGTGCCTTTCTCAGCTCGGGGTCGGGGTACGTCCCACCGAGTCAGCCCTTCTGACTGGGGACATAACATTCCCCCAAGTCCAAGTGCCTTTCTCAGCTCGGGGTTGGGGTACGTCCCACCGAGTCAGCCCTTCAGTCTGGGGACGTAACATTCCCCCAGGTCCAAGTGCCTTTCTCAGCTCGGGGTCGAGGTTAAGTCCCACCGAGTCAGCCCTTCGGACTGGGGACGTAACATTCCCCCAGGTCTAAGTGTTTCTCAGCTCGGGGTCGGGGTACGTCCCACCGAGTCAGCCCTTCGGTCTGGGGACGTAACATTCCCCCAGGTCCCAGTGCCTTTCTTCATTCGGGGTCGGGTTACGTCCCACCGAATCAGCCCTTCGGACTGGGGACGTAACATTCCCCCAGGTCCAAGTGCCTTTCTCAGCTCGGGGTCGGGGTACGTCCCACCGAGTCAGCCCTTCGGTCTGGGGACGTAACATTCCCCCAGGTCAAGTGCCTTTCTTCATTCGGGGTCGGGTTACGTCCCCACCAATCAGCCCTTCGGACTGGAGACGTAACATTCCCCCAGGCCCGAGCATCTCTCACAGCTCGAGACAGGATCACATGCCACCGAGCACATCATCTTTAGCTCAGAGGCAAAATTTTCTCCTCACAATCGAGATTGGATCAGTCAGGGGTCAGGACCTCCAAATCTCTGGTACATATATTACAGAGGAGGAGTCATTTTTAGTTTGGACAACAAGAGGAACTTCATCTCCTGATGGAACGACCCAAGTAAGAAATTTTCTTTGAGGTGGAGAATCGTTCTGAATAGGGTCAGCATCTCCAATAACCGATGATATGAAGATATAAACAGAAGACTTAGTTGATGGCGAATGTAATTTCTCTGCGGTTCCTGGAGTGACCACTGACGGATTCATCGGCACACCATCTTTTTTATAGTTCCCAGCATCAACTCGCAAACTCGTTGTTACCGAGAACTAGGGGACAGATGTTGATGGTGTTTTCAGGACCTATGTTATTTAAAGAGTACGGCATGGGTAAAAAGGTAATTCCCTTCTTGGGCGAGATTATTAAAGTCGACCCGGCCACTATACAGTAAGAGACCGAGCACTTGATGATAGGTGACCAACCACTTGAGATCGGATGACCGGGCATTATCAGATCGACAACAACATTCTCAGCTCAAAAGACCATCATGACCGACCTCATGAAGACCGAGCACATGGTGAGGCGTGCTCCGGAAGATGACACCCAATTCTTGCGGATAAGATGACAAGTTATCCTACTTTCATGGGGAAAACTGGTGAGTCAGAGTCCTAGTAGGATAAAGAGAGTAAAAGTAGTTTTGATTAGGAATCCTTATGGGAAAAGGGAATAGTTTTGACTAGGAATCTTTATGGGAAAAGGAAAGTATTTCAACTAGGAAATTCTTGTAGGAGAAGGAATCTGATTTCTTCACTATTATAAATAGAAGGGTAGAGTGTGCATAAGAGGAACAAGTGGAGGGGATGGAGAGTTGGCATCAGAATCATTACCATCAGACTTGTAAAAATAAGAAACAGAGCTGAGAAGCGTGTTTGAGTAATAAAAGTATCATCCTGTTTGTGTCCGTGGACGTAGGTCGGATCCAAATCCACCGAACCACGTTAAATCCCCTTGTTGATTGGTGTATTTATCTATTTTCTGCTAAATTTGCCTTTGGTCCCCCATAACCAAACAAAATCACTATTGAATGAGGATTTCCTCGGGAGTGATATTCCCATATTGCCCTGAGACCAAAATCCACCGTCAACACTCTCTGATGAAAGTCTACAAAGCTTTCATGGAACGAATGAGAATTCTGATAATCAAAGGTATTCCTAATGACATTCATTGGTTAATTGAAGCACGGGTCTGATTGGCAGGTGAGTCCTCTAACTCTTTTATTTCATATCTGTCTGGTTTAGGAAGAAGCACATATACTAAGAAAAAAAGAGCTAAAAGAATGGGTGTTTGCTATAAATTTGCACGCATGACATGTAATACTCGTTGTCGTTCTTTAGGAATGATGTCTGATAACCGTGAAGATAAAATTAAATTCATTAGGGATGGCTTGAGTAAGGAGTCTTTGGATGACATATCATTGACACTTGAGAAGCATCCCAGTGGATATGTGCATCACGCATGTAAAGATCGAAAATTCTGACTACTGATACATTGTGAGATGGGTGTTTCATAATATAAATTTTGAATGGAAACATGTACTCTTGTGAGATGACGATCGGTAAATTCTTCAGAAGTCCGATACGAGATTTCAAGATATTCCATTTCGTATAGCCCATGGTATTTGGGCTATAACATTTTCATAAGAACTAATATTTTTATGAAATTTATGTTGGACAATTATGACCCATAACGTCACTATTTGTACAGATCATGGTGTTGTTGTACAAATTAACTATGTGACAAACGAAATTGCTCTTTTATATCATTTGTAATTAGATTACCAAGATATATAAATGATAAAAGGTCCTTATGATTAGTTCCGGATAATATGAGACAGTATCAATCCACGAAGGTTTAATCATTAAATATCCCTAGTTGTAGTATTATCGAGATTGCACATCGATAATATGGAATAGACTAGTATTACACTTGTGCGCGTTGTGGAAGGATAACGTCATAGTTCTCATATATTTGGGTATATGATACTCATGCAAGTGTAATAGAAGGCTGTGTTTACCGATGGTACGGAAACAACTTCTCTCTGGATAGACCCCTCGGAATTCCATTGGTAGTATGACTATATGTCTATGGAAGTCTGAATCAGGGTAGGTGTATTGGTCTTTTAACCTGAGACTTGCACCGCTAATACTTGCGACAATCAATATACTTTGGTTTTGGTCGTCCAGGGCTTTAACAGGTTCTGTGTACGCCTCTTCTGGGTATATTGAGAATCGTGTGTATTGGGTGTGATGTCAAAACGGAAGTATCACTCCAGTCATAGTGGAGATGATGATCACGTAGGATACGGAACTGGTGCTCTTATGTACTGCAGTCATCGGGATAATGACTAGGTCATGATTATCCGATTATAGAGACTAGTTACAAGAGATCCGATATGTGCTTCGTACGGGGCAGACACAATTCCAGCCCCAAGCATTGCACGTGACATCCGATGTTGGATCGTAATACGCAATACTACGTATACTACGCTGTTGGACAGTTATGACCCATAGCGTCACTATTTGTACAGATCATAGTGTTGTTGTACAAATTAACTATGTGACAAAGGAGATTGCACTCTTATCATTTGTGATTAGATCACCTTAGATATATAAATGATAGGAGGTCCTTATGATTTGTTCCTAGATTGAGAATGATATGAGACAGTATCAATCAACGAAGGATAAATCATTAAACATCCCTAGTCAGAGCATTGTCAAGATTGGACATCGATAGATGCGTAAAAGACTAGTATTACACGTGTGCGTGTTATGTTAGACATAACGTCATAGTTCTCATATATCTGGGTATAGGATACTCGGGCAAGTGTAATAGGAGGTTGTGTTTCACCGGAACACGGTGGGTTAGCTCTGGATCTGGAGACCACCAGAATCCCATTGGTAGTATGACCTTGTGTCTATGGGAGTCTGCAATCAGGGTAGGTGTATTGGTCTTAACTTGAGACTTGCACCGCTAATACTTGCGACAATCAATGTACTTTAGTTGAGGTCGTCCAGGGCTTTAACAGGTTCTGTGTACGCCGATGCTGGGTATATTGAGAATTGTAGTGTATTGGGTGTGATGTCAAGACGGAAGTGTCACTCCAGTCATATGGAGAAGATGGTCACGTAGGATACGGTATTAGTGGTCTTATATGCTGCGTGGCTATCGGGATATTATGACTCTGTCATGTATATCCGATTATAGAGACTAGTTACCAGACATCCGACATGTGCTTCGTACGGGGCAGACACATATCCAGCCCCAGGCCTAGCACGTGATCATCCGATACTGGATCGAAATACGCAATACTACGTATACTACGCCTGATATAGATCATATATTCCTGTAAGGATATTTCCGGAGAATTGGATAGGCATGGCGCTTTGCTAGAGGCCAACCTTGTCTTGTAAATCGGTAAAACGTAATACTTGGTAGTTACGTGTTCGGATAGTCCGACGACCGAATTTACTGCCAACATATCCGGAGATCTCATGGGTCGCTTCCCAATGATACACCGATGACGTATGACTCGCATTATATATTATCTGGGATTAATTAGAAGAGAGAGAAAATTAATCTGGGATTAATTGCAGAGATATTTTATCTAGGATAAAATATCAATTAAAGAGAGAGAACGATTAATTTGGAATTAATCGATAAATAATATATTCGATATATAAACGAAATTGGATTTCAAATAGGAATTAAAATTATATTTTGATTCGGGCGCTTGAATTAATTTAGAATTAATTCTCGAGCGACGTGATTAGTAAATTGGATTTATTAACGAGGCATCGGAAAAATCGTTAATTTAGAATTATCGAAACCGAGCTCGGAATGTGTTTGCAAAGTTACGTCGATTTTGAATCACGTGCCGCAAGTCGCATCACAAATCACATCGCAAGTCATAAAAGTCAAATCACTTTTCGGAAAAGTAATTTGACTCATTGACTTTGACCTTTAAAATTTGGAGGGAAATTTTGGGGGGAAAAGACTTTTAACTTTTTGGAAAAGTGAAAGCCTTTTCCTTTTCACCTTTTACCAAGGGTAAAAGGATTTAATAAACATTATTACATTTGTTTTATTTTTTTGAAAGCATAAAATAAATGGTAAATGCTTTAGTATTTTTGGAAAATATATAAGTGAAATGTTTGACACCTTTTTCTCTTAACCTAAACCATTTCTCCATCTCTCTTTCCACTCTCAAGTTCACGCCCAAGGCAGTGAACTGCCCAAGGTTGGCCGAAAATGATGATGCATTTTTGAGGGTTTTGTGGCAAAATCCAAGTGCTAGCACACTCCTAAGAGGTATACGAAGGTGTTAGGGAAACTCACCCACGAGCCGGGAATCGTTTGACGCAAGTTCGAGGCTCAAATTCATGGACCAAAACTGAAAACAGTGAGCAATGGACTGCACTGCTATTGGCGCCACTTTGAAGGAGAAAATCACTTTGTTCTTCTTCAAATCGTCACAACCGATCGATGTGAGTATTCCGCTATCTCCTTTGATGTATTCACACTTATTATTCATGCTTGTTTGATGATCTTGGGACCTAGAATAAAACCAACAATGGCATCAAGAGCCTAGGTTCAAGCATGAAAGTTTAGGGCTTAAAATTTGGGTATTTTGTATTTGAGCATGATTTGAATAAATTGGATGTTTAAGTATGCTTAATACATGTTTAATTGAATATTGATTAGATCAATTTCATGAATTAATGTTTGAAACATTTTTCCCCAAATATTAAAGCTGGCCTAAAATGATAAATTGGGTATTTTGAATTTGAGCATGATTTTATGAAATTGGATGATTAAGTATGCTAAATATGGTTGAATTGAAGATTGATTGGATCAATTTCATGAAAATGTGATTGGATCATTTTTCCCCAATTTGCTTATGGTGGCCGAATTTGATAAGTCCTAATTGTCTTGGAATTTTGATTTTTTGTTCATTAGATGAATTGGAAATCATTTGGGGATATGATTTAATGTCGATTGTGTAATGATTGGATTGAATTTGAATCGGACATAAAATCCCCAAATTGCCAAGACTTTGAAGCATGAAAATGGGTTTGATTTTTCATTAAATGTGTGGACATGTGATAATGAAATTGTGCATGATTAATTGTAAAAATTAATGTTTTAGAAATGTTAATTTGGGTAATTAATCATGTAATACACTTTAGGTTAATTGAATGTGAAATTGGATTTTTGTATTTAATTAATTGGGCCTTGAAATTGGATTTGGCTTTTAAAGTTGTCATTGGGCTTGTTGGGCTTTGTTGTACAAAGTTAGGTTTAGGCAAATTGGATTGGATCCAATTGGGCCCAAAACCGCTTCCATAAAGCCCAAATGCGATTTAATGAACCTTTAAAGTTTAATTGGGCCTAATGGGCCAAGATTGATTTATGGGCTTATGGGGTAAATCCGGATTGGATTTTGGTTATTCGGTTTGACCCGAGTTGACCAAAAGTCCACGCCTTAAGAAATAATTAAAGCCCATTAGACTTTAATTGAATTGACGTAGGACGTTAATCGGTCTTTGAGACGCGTTGCGATTAAATTTGGAATTTAAGTCGTAAAAGGTTTATTATTAAAGTGTAATATTTAATTTGGAATTAAATAACGAATTAGAATTGAATGCATAATAATTGGATTTAATGACGTAGTTTAATTAATTCGAGAATTCGTACTTTGAGTACTTATTCGCAAAACGAGTTTGACTCGATCAAAATCAAATCGTTGTTTGAACATTGGATGATCACTAATTATCAGATTAATTAATTTGATTAGATTGATTGATAACATGCTTGTGTGAATACTTGGTTGTGATGAATAAATAGTCTATGTCGGATGGATATTAGTCGGGTGGGGGCAATTTTGGAAATTGTTGTAATAAATTCGATTTATTAAATTGGACCTTGCGTGTCCAGCCTTATCACCTCTATTCTATTTGTATTCTCTTCTCATCTATTCCCCTCAATATATATGAGGTTTCTTTAGAAGTGTAGTGTAACGGGTAGAAGTGATACAAGTGCTAGCATGAGAGTTAAGAGAGATTTGATCTAGGATCAATGTGTTAAGTATCCATCCGCATATCATTATTGTTTATTTTCATATGCACTTTATTATGTATTTAGAATGCATGTTTAAGGGTGTATGATGATGAGACCTTAACAAAGATAATAAATTGGTAGCCAATTTGCACGCGAAAAACCCTCATCAAATATCATGCGTTTTTCCTTCCATTGAGTGATTCTTACTCAAGATCCGAGATTGGCATTGGGTTTTTGGCCAAAGTCAAGGCCTTTGTCCGTCGAAGATGCGTTTGAATCACGAGAGTTTTGTTCTATATTGGTGTCTTGTCCAAGTTGTGGTTTGTTGGCCAAAGTCAAGACCACTTCTTGTCCATCGACATTGATTACGAAGCTTTCCATGGTCAATGGGTCGCGCTTGACTGGGATCATTAAGCTTGTTGTGCCAAAGCCAAGGCTTAGTTGATTCAGAGGAAAAAGGTTAGGCAATACATTGGATGTATTGGCATATATAAGATATATGTTAAGGATTTGGATATCCGCCTACTGGATCTAGAAATTGGATTGGATCCAATTGATCTTAGAGATCTACCTAGTTAAATATCATACAATTTGTTGGCCAAAGTCAAGATTGTGTGTTATTTAACGGGATCCTAGCCCACTAGGAAACGCGGTTTCCCGAGTACTCGACAGAGGGTTAGAGGCTCGCCGAAAAATAGTGGAAGGCAAGAATTGAATTTGCAATACTCGTTTAATTACTTGCCATACACGCTCAAACAAATATCATTCGTCGTTATGATTTAAATGTCAGTTAGACTAATATTTAAATCGTTGTTTTATTAAATAGTTGGACTATATATTCAAACTATTCAATTATAGTTGATTTTATAATTGGATTATAGTAATCAATATAATTGATTTTAATCATTATAATTAGTGTACCTTAATTATTGATTAAATAGTTGGACTATTAAAATCAATATATATTGAAAGATTGGACATTTAAAACATAATCTTGGATTAATATTTAAATGGTTTAATTTTCAAATTGGGAATAATTCAGGATAGTCCTGGAAATAAATAATAAGTTATTTATTTGATAAAATAACTTGTTAGGCCTAAGCAATAAGCAACATAGAGCATAATCTTGGAAGATTATGAAAATTTTAAATGGTTTAATTTTCAAATTGGGAATAATTTCAGGATAGTCCTGGAAATAATAATAAGTTACTTTATTTGATAAAATAACTTGTTAAGCCTAAGCCCAGAATTAAGCAAATTAGTAGAGCATAATCTTTGGAAGATTTATGTGATGATGACTTTAGTGCTTAATTCAATATACTTGTAATAAATCTATGTTTAGATTTAAGAAGTATTATATTTGCAATTAATAATTCTTGGAGAATTAATGACTATCTCAAGGAGATAAAAGTCAAACTTTGCAATTAGAAAAATAGCGCAAGGCGCACTTTACGTCAATATTCTAGAAATCCAAGGCTTGGCCAAAGAGTTCTGAAATATTGAAAAAGGGTAAAGGCAAAATCATTATGATCTTCTGGGAAGATAAAGACATATCCCAAGTAACTGTCGTTTGGATATGGCAGACACGAAGGAATTAAAGAAAGGGCAAGGCTCTGACTTTAAGGATGTTTGTCAAAATTATGTCCTTACTAGTATTAAAATTGGATTTTAAAATAATAGTAGTATGGACATAAATATATGTATTGATGTCAGAATCTGCTGTGAGCAGGATACTGACTTCAAGCTGAGGTTAATCTGCGAATCGGAAACGGGACGAAAGTCGCTGTTTCGACCATAGATACCTAAATTTAGGAACTACCTTCGGGTATGTACTTAAATTAGGAAACTGTTATAATGTAACTAGTTAGACTAGAAACATTATCTCTATATCAGTGTTTAATCCGTTGCGGATAAACCTTTATATTCTAGAACACTAAAGTGTTTCATTATATAAAGATGATATTGAGATAAACACATTAGATGTGAATTACAGTATTTATATTTTGAATATAAATAAATCTCAAACATATTATATGACAAATAAATAGCTCTAACTGATTTGATCAGAAAAGACTTAAATGTGGCATTGTTGTCTAGGACACAATAAACAAGACTCGTATATCCACACTTTTGAAGAGTGGGTACTAGGACTGATTTGATTATTCAAATAAAGTCTACGAATCTAGTTCCTTAGGTAAAAAACCTAAAATACTATTTACTTGGTAATAGTGATAAATGCCATCGATCTGTAAGCCCTATTCATAGTGAAGTTAGTGGGCCCATATCTAGCTAGGCTAGATGTGGATATGAATATTTCGTGACCTATACGGATGTGGCATCACGTTATGGTTATGTGTTACTTTTGAAGAACACAAATCAGAAACTTTTAAAGTTTCGACACGAAGTAGACAAACAGATCGGCTAAAGTATTAAAACATCACGTGTGACATGATGAAAATACTTAAGCAATAAGTTTCACAAATACTTGAAAGAGTATAATATTCTTTCAAATGAGGACTCCTCCCGAGACACGTCAGTTTGACGGTGTGTCCGTACGGAGAAACCGAATTTTGTTGGACATGATAAGGTTTATCATGAGTCGCTCTGAGCTATCGTTTCCTTCAACGGATATGCATTAACAGTGCAAAACTTATTTAGAATAAGGTTCCATGAAAATCAATATGACAGAATTCATATTGGATATCAACGGGAAAGAAACTGGGTTTCGCATTCCTGTAGATTTGGGTATGCTGGGCATATGTTTGGATGATGCCAAACTAAAACCTAAATCGGATAAGTGCCAAATGTAGGTTATCCTAGGGAAAACCATAAGTATAGTACTTATACAACTCACTGGAGAACAATTGTAATTGTTGCTCACCATGCGGTCTTCCTTAGAGGAATACCGATATGCAGTGGTAAGTGGGAGGACAGTAAAACTCGATGAAAATCAGAGTAATACTGTTCAAGGCATGAAGTCCTTAATGGAACACAAACTGTTCATCAAGGATGAACATATACCATTAATCTTCGTATACACAAGAACCGCGTAGATCGGAGAGAGTCAGAAAACAACCTGGGGTATAGGTTTTGATCTCACCTCATAAAGATGTCAATCTTATTGAGGAAGACCTAACTACGTATGAGGAAGTGATACAAGGTATCGACTCCCTATTATGGCAAAGTGCCATGAGTCCGAAATGGATTCCATGTAAAACAACTATGTTAAAATACTAGTTGATGTACCATAAGGCATTGTGCCTATAGGTACTGTATAAGTCTTCAAGGAAGACATACATGGAAAGCAACATACCAACGTACAAAGCTAGGCTTGTAGCGGAAAGGTATCGTTATCAACATTGTGTTGATTACGGTTCAACCTTTTACCCGTTGCCACGGTAAATCCATTTGGATAATGCTTGCTGTAGCTGCACGTTTCATTTATGAAATGTGTCAGTTAAAGGTCAAAATCGCTTTCCTTAAAAGGAAACCTTTTGGAGGATGTTTATAACATCCTGACGATTTTGTCATACCAAAAACCAGCAAACTAGGTTTGCGTGTTGTTCGATCCATGTTTGGGTTGAAGCAAGCATAAAGTTCTTGGAACTATTGTTTTGATGTAATCTTGATAGTCAATGATTTGATTCAAAACAAAATGATTCTTGTGTATATGAGAGGGTTAGTGGGAGCGCACAGACAGTGGCTGTCCTTAAAATAATGATAATATAATATATATTCATTTCTTGGAAATGATATTCCCATAAAATAATCGGTGAAAGCTTGGCTTTCAAGAGAAAATTCTCCGTAGAATTCTCGGGAGAAACAACCTTTATTCTGGAATAAAGATCTACTAGGATAGATTTAAGTTGTTAAAACTCTCTGGGAAATTGTACATTAAAATGTACGCGACCTGGTGTCTCATACGCTTTGAGCATATGGATTCACAATCAGGCCAATCCAAGTGATAGTCACTTGATTGATGTTAAGAACATCCGTTAGAATCTTAGAGATCTAAGGATGCTGTCTTAATCTGTGGAGAAGGAGAACTTGAAGTGACTGGGATCACTACTGAAGTTTCCAACCGATAAAAATGACTAAAAGTCGCAAACGGTACTGTACAGTTTGAATAACGGTACAGTGAGCTGGAAATCTTCCAAGCAAGATACTGTTACCGAATAAATAACAAATGCGGATTATTGCTGCAGCTGAGGCAGCAATAGAAGCCATCTGGGTCAATAAATAAATCTAATTGGATTAGATATAGTTCTGTTAGCGGCTGAGCTGGGCGTCAGCACAGGCTAAAGAATTAATGGTCTCATCAACGATCCAGATACATACTTCGACTATTCATCTGATTCGTTCGGATCATACATCATGGCGATGTGATGATCGTATAAATCGCATCAGACGATAATTATAAATCCGCTGACGAAAGCTTTCTCAGCAATTTGAGCCAACCGTACATAGTTCGGGTGTTAGACACTCGAGTGACTGGCTAAAGGCCAAGTGGGAGATTGTTGGACAGTTATGACCCATAGCGTCACTATTTGTACAGATCATAGTGTTGTTGTACAAATTAACTATGTGACAAAGGAGATTGCACTCTTATCATTTGTGATTAGATCACCTTAGATATATAAATGATAGGAGGTCCTTATGATTTGTTCCTAGATTGAGAATGATATGAGACAGTATCAATCAACGAAGGATAAATCATTAAACATCCCTAGTCAGAGCATTGTCGAGATTGGACATCGATAGATGCGTAAAAGACTAGTATTACACTTGTGCGTGTTATGTGAGACATAACGACATAGTTCTCGTATATCTGGGTATAGGATACTCAGGCAAGTGTAATAGGAGGTTGTGTTTCACCGATGGTACGGGAAACAGCTTCGCTCTGGATTAGACCACCGCAGAATCCCATTGGTAGTATGACCTTGTGTCTATGGGAGTCTGCAATCAGGGTAGGTGTATTTGGTCTTAACCTGAGACTTGCACCGCTAATACTTGCGACAATCAATGTACTTTAGTTGAGGTCGTCCAGGGCTTTAACAGGTTCTGTGTACGCCGATGCTGGGTATATTGAGAATCGTAGTGTATTGGGTGTGATGTCAAGACGGAAGTGTCACTCCAGTCATATGGAGAAGATGGTCACGTAGGATACGGTATTAGTGCTCTTATATGCTGCGCGGCTATCGGGATATTATGACTCGGTCATGTATATCCGATTATAGAGACTAGTTACCAGACATCCGACATGTGCTTCGTACGGGGCAGACACATATCCAGCCCCAGGCCTAGCACGTGATCATCCGATACTGGATCGAAATACGCAATACTACGTATACTACGCCTGATATAGATCACATATTCCTGTAAGGATATTTCCGGAGAATTGGGTAGGCATGGCGCTTTGCTAGAGGCCAACCTTGTCTTGTAAATCGGTAAAACGTAATACTTGGTACTTACGTGTTCGGATAGTCCGACGACCGAATTTACTGCCAACATATCCGGAGATCTCATGGGTCGCTTCCCAATGATACACCGATGACGTATGACTCGCATTATATATTAATCTGGGATTAATTAGAAGAGAGAGAAAATTAATCTGGGATTAATTGCGGAGATATTTTATCTAGGATAAAATATCAATTAAAGAGAGAGAACGATTAATTTGGAATTAATCGATAAATAATATATTCGATATATTAAACGAAATTGGATTTCGATTAGGAATTAAAATTATATTTTAATTCGGGCGCTTGAATTAATTTAGAATTAATTCTCGAGCGACGTGATTAGTAAATTGGATTTATTAACGAGGCATCGGAAAATCGTTAATTTAGAATTATCGAAACCGAGCTCGGAATGTGTTTGCGAAGTTACGTCGATTTTGAATCACGTGCCGCAAGTCGCATCGCAAATCACATCGCAAGTCATAAAAGTCAAATCACTTTTTGGAAAAGTAACTTTGACTCATTGACTTTGACCTTTAAATTTGGAGGGAAATTTTGGGGGGAAAAGACTTTTAACTTTTTGGAAAAGTGAAAGCCTTTTCCTTTTCACCTTTTACCAAGGGTAAAAGGATTAATAACATTATTACATTTGTTTTATTTTTTTTTGAAAGCATAAAATAAATGGTAAATGCTTTAGTATTTTTGGAAAATATATAAGTGAAATGTTTGACACCTTTTTCTCTTAACCTAAACCATTTCTCCATCTCTCTTTCCACTCTCAAGTTCACGCCCAAGGCAGTGAACTGCCCAAGGTTGGCCGAAAATGATGATGCATTTTTTTAGGGTTTTGTGGCAAAATCCAAGTGCTAGCACACTCCTAAGAGGTATACGAAGGTGTTAGGGAAACTCACCCACGAGTCGGGAATCGTTTGACGCAAGTTCGAGGCTCAAATTCATGGACCAAAACTGAAAACAGTGAGCAGTGGACTGTACTGCTATTGGCGCCACTTTGAAGGAGAAAATCACTTTGTTCTTCTTCATATCGTCACAACCGATCGATGTGAGTATTCCGCGATCTCCTTTGATGTATTCACACTTATTATTCATGCTTGTTTGATGATCTTGGGACCTAGAATAAAACCAACATACGCCTGATAAAGATTACATATTCCTTTAAGAATATTTCTGGAGAATTGGGCAGGCACGGTGCTTTGCTAGAAGCCAACGAAGACTTATAAATCGATAAAAACGTAGTACTAGGTACGTACGTGTTCGGATAGTCCGACGACTGGATTTACTGCCAACATATCCGGGGATCTCATGGGTCGCTTCCCGAAGATTCACCGATGACGTATGACTCGTACTTTATTAATCTGGGATTAATTATAAGAGAGAGAAAATTAATCTGGGATTAATTACGGAGATGTTTTATCTAGGATAAAATATTATTTAAAGAGAGAGAACGATTAATTTGGAATTAATCGATAAAATAATATATTCGATATATTATACGAAATTGGATTTCGACGCGGAATTAAAATTAGATTTTAATTCGGGCAAACGAGTTAATTTAGAATCAATTCGCTAGCGACGTGAATAGTAATTTTGCTAGACATTATTATTTTATTAAATTTGATTTAATTACGTCGCAACGGAAAAATTCGTTAATTCGAAATAGCGAACTCGAGCCCGGGAGTGTTTGCGGGCCCACTCGCATTTCGAATTCAAGTGTGACCCACAAGTCACATCAAGCGTAACATCATTAGTCATTCTTGTGATATAAGTCACATCACTTTGAGTGATGTGATGGTTGTCATTTTTTGTGATTGATGGGAGTAGTTGAAAGGCTTTTAAAGCCTTGTAACATGTTTCTTGGATAATGGGATTTGGTATATAACATTTGATTTTTTTGAAAATCAATAACTAATTACACAACTTCTTCTTCTTCTGTCCTAATACTCTCGGCCAAAGGCCATTTTTCTCCAAAAAATTCTTGGCTTGGCCGAGAATGACAAGATGCAAGAGGGAAATTTTATGGCAAAATTTCCAAGATGCTAGCACATCAAAGGAGTCATCCAAAGGTGATAGGGAAACCCACCCATGGGCATGGGATCTCATCTTAAAGCTTGGAGCTTGAAGAAATCATGGAGCACAAAAATGGAGGTCATTGCCGTGAGCACCTTGGAGGAAAAGCTTGAAGATTTTTGTTGTTCCTCTCATCGCAAAAGCTGATCAATGTAAGTATGATTCTGCTATACTTCTTATGAGTATTCACATGATTTCATTGCTTGAATGATCTTAGGACTAACCTAGAAACTTAACAATGGTATCAGAGCCTTGTTTAAGCATGAAATTGAAATTAGGGTAAAATTGATTTGAGCATGTTTTGATGAAATTGATTGTTGGAATATGCTTGAATGATGATAACATAGTGTTATGCATGATCAATTTGATGAAAATTGAATTGGATGAATTTTTCCCCAATAACTTGGCTCGGCCGAAAGTTTTGGCTTGCCCTAAGTCTTGGTGATTTTTGTTTTTGATCATTGGATGAGTTGAAATCATTTGGGAAATGTTGATTTAGGATTTAATTGGATTGAATTTGGAATCGGACAATAAAATCCCAAATTGCCGTTAGTGACATTGCATGGAAAAATGATTGATTTTTGATTTAATTGTGTTGGACATAAGTTGATGATGATAAGCATAATTAATTGTGTAAATTGGTGTTTTGGAAATATTAATTTGGTTAATTAATTATGGCTATACACTTTGATTAATTTAATTGTGAAATTTGGAATTTTGTAATTTAATTAATTGGGCATATTTTGGAAATGGGCTTTAAAAGTTGTATTTGGCTTAATGGGCTTGGTTGGGCCAAGTTTGGTTTAGGCTAATTGGTTGGATCCAATTGGGCCCAAAACCATATCCATAAAGTCCAAATATAACTAATGGACCTTTAAAACTTTAATTGGGCCTAATGGGCCTAAATTGGTTTCTTGGCTAATAAGGGTGATTCCTTAAATGGGCTTTGGTATTTGGGTTTGACCCATATTGACCAAAGTCTGTGCCTTATGAAATTAATTAAAAGCCCATTGGACTTTAATTAAATTGACATGGATGTTAATTGGGCTTTGAGACCCGTAACGATTAGATTGGAATCTAAGTCGTAAAGGCACATTAAAAAGTGTAAATATTTAATTTAGAATTAAAAAATAATTAGTATAAATACAAATTAAATTGGATTTAATATTGTAGTTTAATATAATTCAAGAATTCGTACTTTGAGTACTTATTCTTAAAAAGTTTGACTCGCGCAAAATCAAATCGTTGTTTGAACATTGGATGGTCATTAATTTCAGATTAATTAATTGGATTAGATTGATTGATAACATGCTTTGTGTGAATACATGGATGCGATGTATGAATAATGCATATCGGATGGATATTAGATGGGTGAGGGCAATTTTGGAAATTATTGTAATAAATTTAGAATTTATTAATTGGACCTGCGTGTCCAGCCTATTACCTCTTGACTCTTTGTATTTCTCTTCTCACCTATTCCCCTAAATGTAAATGAGGTTTCTTAGAAAGTAGTAATGTTATGTATCGGGTAGAAGTAATACTTGTGCTAGCGGGGGAGAGAGGAAATGGAGAGATTTGTTCTAGGAACAATGTGTTAAGTATCCATCCGCATATCATTATTATTTTATTTATACATCCTTATTATGTTTTTAGAATGCATGTTTAAGGGTTGTATGATGATGAGACCTGATAAAGATAATTAATTGGCTGCCAATTACGCGAAAAATCCTCAAAATATATTAAGTGTTTTTCCTTCCATTGAGTGATTCTTACTCAAGTTCCAAGATTGGCACTGGTTTGTTGGCCAAAGTCAAGACCTTTGTCCATCGCGGATGTGTTTGAATCATGAAAGCTTTGTTCCATATCGGTGTCTTGTCTAGGTTGTGATTTGTTGGCCAAAGTCAAGATCACTTCTTGTCCATCGACATCGATTACGAAGCTTTCCAAAGTCAATGGGTTCCGCTTAACTGGGATCATTAAGTTTGTTGTGCCAAAGCCAAGGCTTAATTGATTCAGAGGAAAAAGGTTAGGGAATATATTGGATATATTGGCATATATAAGATATATGTTTCGGACTTGGATGTCCACCTACTGGATCTAGGAATTGGATTAGATCCAATTGATCTTAGAGATCTACCTAATAAGTATCATACAATTTGTTGGCCAAAGTCAAGATTGTGTGTTATTTACGGGATCCTAGCCCACTAGGAAACAAGGTTTCCCGAGTACTCCACAGAGGTTAGAGGCTCGCCAAAAAATAGTGGGAGGCAAGTATTAAATTTCCAATATTCGTTTAGTTATTTGCCAAGACGCGCTCATTTCATTTTTCGTCAATAAATTAATATATTAGTTGGACTAAAATTTAATGTTGTTTTAAATTAAACAGTTGGACTGTATTCAAACTACTTCAATTAATAGTTGATTTTATAATTGGATTATAGTAATCAATATATTTGAATTTAACCAATTAAATCATAGTTGATTATATAGTTAGACTATAGTAATCATTATATTTAATAGTACCTAAAATCGTTGATTGGATAGTTGGACTATGGCAATCAAGATAATTGAAATATTAGCATTTAAAACATAAATCTGGGTGAAAATGTCTTTAAACGGCTTTAATTTTCAAATTGGTAATAAAATCTCAGGATAGTCATAGGGACTGAGAAGTTACTTTATTTGATAGAGTGACGTTTAGAACCTAAGCCCGAAGTTGAGCAAATATTAGAACATGATATTTGGAATATTCATGTGATGATAACTTTAGTGCTTATTCCGTTATGCTTGCCGTAAAGACTCCTTAATTTCTTAGTCAGAACTAAGGATTAGATCCTTATAGTATGATATTGAAATTGAAGGATCTTCATAGATATATCCTTAAATCTTAGAAGTAAAAATTGCAATAGAAAACTCTTGGAGAGTTAATGGCTATACTCAAGGAGACAAAGCCAGAGTTTTCAATAGGGCAAGAAGCGCAAGGCGCATCTTACTTCGACATCTCAGAAGGCCAAGGCTTGGCCAAGGCTTCTGGGGTGTGGAAAAAAGGGCAAAGGCAAAATCATTATAATCTCCTGGGAAGACATAGGACATATCCCAAAATGTCTGCCAAAACTGTGGAAAACGGGGTCACTGGAAGCGTGATTGCCGTATGGACAAGGCAGACATGAAGGAAGAGAAGAGGGGCAAGGCTCCGACTTCATATATGTTTGTCATAAACATGTTCGCTACTAGTATTAAAATTGGATTTTAGATACTGGATATGGTACAAAAATATGTACTGGTGTGCAGAATCTGCTGATAAGCAGGATACTGACTTCAATTGAGATTTATCTGCGAGTCGAAAATGGGATGAGAGTGTTGGATAATATGACCCAGCGTCACTATTTGTACAGATCATAGTGATGTTGTACAAATTAACTATGTGACAAGGAAATTGCACTCTCATCATTTGTGATTAGATCACCTTAGATATATAAATGAAGAGAGGTCCATATGATTAGTTCCTGGATTGAGATGATATGAGACAGTATCAGTCCACGAAGGATTAATCATTAAATATCCCTAGTCGTAGTATTATCGAGACTGGACATCGATAATGCGGAATAGGCTAGTATTGCACTTGTGCACGTTGTGAGGGCACAACAGCATAGTTCTCATATATTTGGGTATTGGATACTCATGCAAGTGCGATAGGAGGTTGTGTTTCACCGATGGTACGGGAAATAGCTTCGCTCTGGATAGACCCCCTCGGAATCCAATTGGTATTATGACTATGTGTCTATGGGAATCCGACATCAGGGTAGGTGTATTTGGTCTTAACCTGAGACTTGCACCGTTAATGCTTACGACAATCAATATACTTTAGTTGAGGTCGTCTAGGACTCTAACCGGTTCTGTGTACGCCGAAGCTGAGTATATTGAGAATCGTAGAGTTTGGGTGTGATGTCAAGACGGAAGTATCACTCCAGTCATAGTGGAGATGATGTCACGCAGGATACGGTATAGTACTCTGAGGTGCTGCAGCCATTGGGATATTATGACAAGGTCATGTATATCCGATTATAGAGACTAGTTACCAGACATCCGACATGTGCTTCGTTTGAGGCAGACACTTATCCAGCCCCAGGCCTAGCACGTGACTATCCGATACTGGGCCGATATTCACGATACTTGGTATACTACGCCTGATATAGATCCTTATATATTCCTGTAAGAATATTTCCGGAGAATTGGGTAGGCATGGCGTTTTGCTAGAAGCTAACCTTGTCTTGTAAATCGGTAGAACGTAGTACTTGGTACTTACGTGTTCGGATAGTCCGACGACCGTATTTACTGCCAACATATCCGGGGATCTCATGGGTCGCTTCCCAAAGATTCACCGATGACGTATAACTCGCACTCTAAATTAATCTGGGATTAATTAGAAGAGAGAGAAAATTAATCTGGGATTAATTGCAGAGATATTTTATCTGGGATAAAATATCAATTAAAGAGAGATAACGATTAATTTGGAATTAATCGAGAAATTAATATATTTGATATATTAAACGAAATTAGATTCGAAGCGGAATTAAAATTAGATTTTAATTCGGGCCAGTGAATTAATTTAGAATTAATTCATTAGCGACGTGAATAGTGACTTCGCTAGGCGTAATCATTTAATTACGACGCGACGGAAAATTCGTTAATTTAGAATTAGCGAACCCGAGCCCAGAGATTATTTGCGAGCGCATTCGTATTTCGAATTCGAGTGCGGCAAATCAAATCAAGCGTCAAATCGCTAGTCGCATCTAGCGTCACATCAAGCGTCAAATCATGTCACTTTGAGTGATGTGACAATTTGATTGAGTGATATGACATGATGTGAGTTAGTGGAGTGGTTGGAATGTTTGGTATATGAATTGATTTTTGAAATCAATTAATTTTTACACCATTTGACTTTTGTAAAATTATTTGGTACATCATTATATATTTTGGGAAAAATATATAAAGGAAACATATACCATTTTTTTTCAAAAAATTCAACACATCTCTCTTTCTCTCTTTCTCTCCTAAACTCACGCCCAAGGGGCTGTTAAAAGCTTACTGGTTTTGACAAAACAGTGAGCTGTGTGGGAAGCTTGGAGTGTGATTTTGTGGCAAAATCACAAGTGCTAGCACACTTACGAGACATGCGAAGGTGATAGGGAAGCTCACCCATGAGCCGGGAACCATTCGACGAAGCTTGGAGCTTGACGAAGGACCAAAAACGAAGTCAAAACAGTGAGCAAAAATCTGCACTGCAGTTCGCCAAAACCAGTGAGCGTTTTTGGAGTTTTGTTGCTTCCGCGTCGCACAACCGATCAGTGTAAGTATTCCGCAACTTCTTTGATATGTATTTCACTTTATCATGCTTGTTTGATGATCTTGGGACCTAGAATAAAACCAACAATGGCATCAAGAGCCTAGGTTCAAGCATGAAATTTTTAGGGCTTAAAATTGGGAAAATTGATTTTGAGCATGATTTGGTTAAATTGTTTGATTGATGTTTAAATGATGTTGAATTGAAGTTTGATTGGATCAATTTCATGAAAATTGATTTGGAATAATTTTCCCCAAAATATATGTGTTGGCCGAAAGTTTAGGGTTATTTGGAAATTTGGAATTTTTTGATTTTGATTCATTGGATGAGTTAGAATCATGTAGGATGATGTTAATTTGAAATTAATTGGATTGAATTTTGAATTGAACAAAAATCCCCAATTTCCTTAAGGTGGCCGAATGCATTATGCCCTATAATGTCTTGGATTTTTTATTTTGATAATTGGATGTATTGGAAATCATTCGGGAAGTTAATTAGATGTCGATTGTGGAATTAATTGGATTAAATTCAAATCGGACAAAAATTACTCCCTTGGCCGAGTCTTAAGCATGGTTAATGGGTTTGATTTTTCATTTATGTGTTGGACATGTGATGATGATAATGAACATGATTAATTAAGCTAATTTAATGTTTTGGAAATATTGATTTGGGTGATTAATCATGTAATGCACTTTAGGTAATTAAATTGCGGAATTGGATTCATGTAATTTAGTTATTTAGGCCTTAAATTGATTTGGGCTTATTATGTTGTAAATGGGCTTATTGGGCTTTGTTGTACAAACTTGGATTTGGACAAATTGGATTGGATCCAATTGGGCCCAAAGCCACTTCCGTTAAGCCCAAATACAACTTATAAACCTTTAAAGTTTAATTGGGCCTAATGGGCCTAAATTGATTTCTGGG
>SKCR01054300.1:0-29506 GCA_019454045.1 Zanthoxylum bungeanum | reverse complement strand
TCGGCTTCCGCCGTCGCCGACTTCAACGCTCCCAAACAGCCCTTTGTTATCGGTATCTCTCTTACACTATTTAGTTTTCAGGTTTAATTAGACGAAGGAAAATTCATATTGAAGTAATTTATGTTTTCTTGTCTTGATTTAAAGGATTTGGAAGTGCTTTTGTTGATTCTTAGCGATTTATTATTTGCAATTTTGCTTTTAAAAATATTTGAACTTGTTTTTTTTTTAATTTTTATATGAATTTATTTATTGATTGTTAGGATGTTATGAAAAAAATGTGTAGGAGTGTCTGGAGGTACAGCTTCGGGAAAGACTACGGTGTGTGACATGATCATCCAACAACTTCATGATCACCGCGTGGTGCTTGTCAATCAGGTTTGTTCTCTTTTGATACGTTCTTCGAATTTATTTACTGTTGATTTAATTGTTATTGTGTGTATGCTATACTATAGGATTCATTTTATCGTGGTTTAACACCTGAAGAGTCAGAACGCGTACATGAGTACAATTTCGATCATCCTGGTAAGTGGTAATCAATTAATACGATTGGAATCTTAATACTCTTTTATTGCCATAGGTTAGTTTTACTATTCTTTTTCCTTCTTTATTAGCTTTATAAGCTTTTGGCGTTACTATGTTGTGAAAACATATTATTATCATTCTATATATGGTTCTCTTTGTAGATGCTTTTGACACCGAGCAGCTTCTCGATTGCATTCAAACTCTCAAATCTGGACAATCCTACCAAGTTCCAATCTATGATTTTAAGAAACACCGCCGATGTTCAGATAGTTTTCGACAGGTATTTGCTTGACGAATGATGACACAGTGTGACTATCTGTTGTTTTTACCTTGGGATGCAGAAGATACAAAGCATAATATTCTTAATTTTTTGTTAGGTAAATGCTTCAGATGTTATAATCTTGGAGGGAATTTTGGTCTTTCATGACCAACGTGTCCGCAACCTGATGAATATGAAGATTTTTGTTGACACAGGTTTGACTTCTTCCATCCAGTTGTTTATTATTATCCTAGGAATCATCATCATTTATCATCACATCTTTTGCATCTTCCTATTGGTACTTTTAAATGTACTAGCTCTTCTAGATGATTATTGTTTTACAATTTAGTGATGTGCTTCGTATCATTTAGTTTAATTTAGTATCAAATATGTAATAAATTGTTCTTTTGGGATATTTATCTTTGGCAACATTTAAGGAGCAAAGTAAAGAGAAAGTAAATGCTATCTTTTTTAGAAATCTAGGGATTGCTAAAGCTGATGGAAATTTATGTATTATTCTCCAAGTTCTAATTGGCAATTATTTGAAACTTGCCAATATGTTTCTGGTTGCAAATTGTGTGTATTCAACAGTCAGATGACCATGAATACTCATTCATTGGATTACTAATTTTTGAGGTTGCTTCCCAAATTTGATTTGCTAATAGGATCTACAGTGATATATACTTCAATTTTGTTTTAAAAGGAAAAATTGTGATGTATACCTCATATTTCTCCAAATTAGTTTCTTATGATTTTATAGATTCATCACTATTTTACTGTTGTGAAGATAACACAATAGACGTCCACCTATTTTGTGTAAATTCATGTCAGAATGTTATTTGTTGCATCTATCATGTTCGAATTGGTCTTGCAATTGCTATGTTGTTTCATTATCTTATATTGCAATTTATATTTATTGATCGTAGATGCTGATGTGAGGCTTGCTCGTAGAATAAGACGTGACACAGTTGAGAGGGGTCGAGACATAGATTCTGTTCTTGAACAGGCAAGTCTTTTTATTTCATATCTTCAATTGATTTACACCATAATTTAGTTCAATTGGTTAGTCAGGAACCTGTTGGTAATTCAATTTCATGAAATCTCAAGAGATGTTTTTCTTTTTCCCTTTTTATCTGCGCTAAAGCCAAAGCCTCGCCTTATTAGTTGATATATTTATTAACAATGGTTTTAAGCATTTGAAGAAGAGTTTCTTCTTGTGGAAAATTATCTGAATGCATTTGTCAAAGCCACTAATTCTGGGAGAGTTAGACGGAAGTATTGAAAACAATGCCCCTTATATTTCTTGTATGGTTCTAATTTCTCCCAGAGACTTCAATATTGCTATCGTCAGAAATATGATCTGCAGGCCTCTTTAATTTTAATATGTTAAAACTTCTTTTGGTTTTATGATTGATGATAGAGATTGTGAGAGTTATGTCAATTTTGCAGTATGCCAAGTTTGTGAAACCTGCTTTTGATGATTTTGTTTTGCCATCAAAGAAGTTTGCTGATGTAATCATACCCCGGGGAGGCGATAATCATGTTGCCATTGATTTGATTGTGCAACATATCCACACAAAGCTTGGTCAACACGACCTCTGCAAAATATATCCCAATGTGTATGTGATTCAGTCAACATTCCAGGTATATATTCTTATGTGTTTGTAGTACTGATTTTCTCTTTCCTTATTTTTCTGGGTTTAATTCTATAAGAAAGATAAATATGGATTAGATGCTTTTGCTTGTTAATTTTTGGCACAAAATTGTTTTCTGTATGCTGAGCCAGTGCCGATCTCTTTCATGGGACTAAGTTTCAAAGTTTTACTGATGGATAATCACTGACTTGCAATAACCAAAAATACTAAAAATACTCATTGGATATAGATGATTAATCTGTCAGTTTGGTTTCAACTAGTTTATTTAAAGATATGACATTTTTGCAGACTTCAGATAATAATTGTGATCTTAAAATCCCAATGCACTTTGCAGTATGATATGTAGTTCATGTAGTGCTTGCTCTCTTTAGCTCTGTAAGGTCTTAGTTTATTCTTATGTGGGAGAACTGTGTTTCAGATAAGAGGTATGCATACACTGATTCGAGACCGGGAAATATCGAAGCATGATTTCGTGTTTTATTCAGATCGACTTATTCGGCTGGTAATTTCTATCTCCATTGCTTATCTGACATCTGTTAGTATATGTGTGCGCGTATGCATGTTTATGGTCAGATCAGGGTTTGGACATGTGATGAAAAATGTTCTTGTTTCCTTAATTTTTTACTTTCAGGTTGTGGAACATGGCCTTGGTCATTTGCCATTCACTGAGAAGCAAGTAGTTACTCCAACAGGTGTGTTATGAATAATGAATTGTGAGGATTAGCTCATTTCTGCTGTATTCATGTTTTCTACTGTATGCGCATGAACTTTGTGAAAATGTGGGTCTCTACTATTGGCTTAATAGGGTATGCTGATCTGAGAATTTATCTCTCTCTTGTTTGTTGCTACTATTGGTTAAGCAGTGTTTTTGTTGATTAGTCTTATATATTTGCTTGTTATCGATTGAAATTATCTATTTTCTTGTTTTGTCTTTGTATTCTTAGGCCTAAAAATAAGAAACACTGAGAAAAATTCATGTTATTTTACATCAGGATCGATGTATACTGGGGTTGATTTTTGCAAGAAACTATGTGGGGTCTCGATTGTTCGAAGGTGAGTTCTCACTGAGGTTTTAAGGTTTTGTTAGTTAGACGGCATTGTATTTATGCTGTGGTATCAATTTCCATATGATGCTGTATGATGTGATGGATCTTAAAAGTCTGATATTCAGCATGTGATTATGGAAACTTGGCATGGAGCTTGATAGAGGACTATTCTACTGCACCTTACCTTTTATATGTTTCCTTATTTTGTTTTGATATATGCTAACATGTTTCTGTTGTTACGTTAAGTGGTGAAAGCATGGAAAACGCATTGCGTGCATGTTGCAAAGGAATAAAAATTGGAAAAATTCTGATTCATCGTGATGGAGACAATGGCAAACAGGTAAATAATATAGTTTGTTGTAGCAGGGATTTGCTGCTGCAAGAGTGTTTCCCTCTTTGTTGCTATATGATTAAATAGAATTGATTTTAATCAAGAACTAATTACTGACTGATATTATTGTAATCAGCTTATATATGAGAAGCTGCCGAAGGATATTTCAGAAAGGCATGTCCTTCTTCTAGACCCTGTTCTTGCCACAGGTAACCTTGAAGTTCCTGTCCTTCCTTTTTCTTGGTATCTGCCAATAATGTGTTATGAGATTGGCTTAGGGATATAAGTTGCTTATGTGAGATAGCCTTTTGTTGTCCTTTCGGGATGTGTCCTCATCTCTCTCTCTCTCCCTTTTCAATCTTTTTCGCCATCTGATTAGAGCTCATTTTTAAACAGAAGATAGTCAAGAGAGAGCAATGAAATGTCAAAAACTAATTTATTTGTTGTCTTCTTGACAAATATTTTGAGAAGAATTGCGGGGGCTGACCCCTTCAATATTTATTTACAGAAACATCACCAAATTACAAGCTATTGATCTACTGACAACTGAAACACAACTTTTGTGTACCTGAGAGAAGAGGGCAATTGCTATATGATGCCCCCATACATCTCTTAACTTTTAGTAAAACCCTGCACTGACTGATTTAGTGGGAGTGTCATGTAGACTGAAACCAACTTTGATGTGTAGGGAACTCTGCCAACCAAGCTATTGCACTGCTCATACAGAAAGGAGTTCCAGAATCCCACATTATATTCCTGAATCTCATCTCTGTAAGCGGTTCTCATTACTGGTTAAGCTACATCCTTCAGCTTTTACTACTTTTAATGTACTGATCTCATGATATAACTTCAGGCCCCGGAGGGGATCCATTGTGTTTGCAAACGTTTTCCATCATTGAAAATCGTCACTTCAGAGATTGATGTTGCTTTGAATGAAGAATTCCGTGTGATACCTGGTCTTGGTGAGTTTGGCGACCGTTACTTTGGTACTGATGATTGATATGGTGATGCTCAGGCAGTGGAGGTTTTTCACTCTATCAAATGGGGTGAGAGTTCCCTAGAAATACATAAATCAATATTTTGAAATCCTGAGGGAAGCTTGTTTCCTGAAAAAAAAAAAAAAAAAAAAAAAACTGAGGGGAGACCACCCTTTGCACAACAATACAAATGCTGATGATTGTCCTCAATTTTCTCATCCCTAGTTTTTGTTTGCATGACTGCAATAATCTTCAGGATTGAGCTGTGAGATGATTTCTCTGTAAGTTTAAATTGTAGCTTTTTATATCCTGGGAATTGCTTTACTCTTGCTCGTGTTGCCTGGTGGGAAGAAAATTCTCAACAAAATGAACCCATTAATACCTTGAAATGCCATAAAAACATTGAAGCAGTTCCATGAGATTTTTGGAATCAATCATGACTCATCAGTTATTAACTAGGCTATCCTTTTGGATATAAGATTTGGAATTTAAAATACCATTTTGTATCTGTCAATTTAATCAAAAATAGATAGCAAATCGCTTAAGAATGATTTGTAATTAATTGGAAATAGTCGAAGATTAATAGGAAATTAATCAAGAATTGTAAAGTTGTCATTTGAACCAAAAAAAAAAAATACAAAATTCATCTTTAAGATCATTTAAAAGTTACTCAAAAATTATTTATTTATGATTAAAAAAAAATAAATAATCTAATAATACAATTAGAAAATTAGAAAAATTTAAATATAATAAATTAAAGATATTGGTGTTATTATTCTAATAATAGTTCTTTTAAATTGAAATATGTGTTCACTTTTTTTCATCATTTCTAACAGGAACTTTTTCATTTTAACATAAAATCATAAGTCCAAAATCCAAAAAATTATTGAAAAACCAAAAATAAATTAAAAATGAAATCGGATGAATTTGGACAATCGGAAATAAAATTGCTTAATCAGTGAAAATCGCCAAAAAATCGGAATCGATTTATAGCGATCAAATTTGGCCGAATCGAATCGTTGAAATAACAATTTACCACTAAACGATGGTTAATCACTGATTAATTGTTACTTAAATAGCATAGTTTTGTATTGCATTTTTATCTGGGAGTAATCTTTTGAAATAAGTTTTGGGATATTAAGCATAAATTATTATTTTTTTGAAAAAAAAAAAAGAAGATAAATTGGTAATATGATAAAATATAAAGAGCTTTAAAAAAAACTATAAATATAATAATCTTTTTTTAGAACAATAAAAATGATAATTAAAATAAAGTAGAAAAATATAGCTCAAAAGAAAATTTATAAAAAAAATGTGGATTAAGAAGAATAAATAAACAATTTATATCCTTCTTTGGGATTATAATAAAATAGATTAATTTTCGGTTAATTCAAAATTTTAAAAAAATGCTAATTGCTTCAAAAGAGTTTTAAAAAATTATAAATAAAATCCTCCTTTTTTTTAATAATAATAAAAATAGAAATTTGTTAGATAGTCCACTTTTCCATCCTCTTTTTTTTTTAATAATAATAAAAATAAAAAATTATTAAATAGCCCACTTTTACATCTCTTATTATTAATAAACCCAAGCTCTTAAGTTTATGAATATTTAATCATATTAAAAAAAATCATTTTCGTCATTTTTTCGAAATTTGACCAATTTTTTTTTTTTTATTTCACTTTGTATCATTATGTATAAAAATAAATTTTATTTATAAACAGGAATAGAATCTATGTGAGTTAGTGGGTTGCTTTAATTAAAAAAGAAGATTAATAATTGACGTGTCATGTGCATGTTTATGTTGAATTTTTCTTTCTTTTAATTCCAATAAAAATTAAATATCTTTCCAATTTTAAAATATTGATTATAAAATATATATTATTAATATACAAATGATATTTCATTCAAATGAGTACTGGCATCATTATGTTTCGACCAAAAAAAAATTAGCCAATAAATGCCAATTATATTTATAAAGCTCACTCACCAATGTAACTAAGGGATACACTAGACAATTCTCAGTCACAAATATAACTTATTCATATTATTAAGGGTTACTATATTCTCATAAAAATTATATTATATCAATATATTCACAATCACTTATTTATTCATCTTATATTAGATTTTAACTTATTAATTATCATTTTTCTTTTATTATAAACATTACATATAATTTTAATATTAATAAAATATTAAATAATAGTTTAATTATTTATTTAAGTGAAATGTGACCGAGGGTCGGCAATTTGACTGATAGTAAGCAATGTGATTTAGGCATACATAAAATAAATTTCAATAACTAATGTGACTGAGGGTCAGCAATGTCAATGAAGCACATATAACACAACTTTTAGTCGCTAATATGACTGAGGTAAAATGTGATTGTAAACGAATGTAAGCAATATGACTGAGACATACACAATATAATTTTCAGTCACCAACAATATAAAGGTAAAATGTGATTATTACTATGACTGAAGTCAATGTGACTGTGATCAATTAGACTTGGATAAAATATGATCTTGGTAAAATGAAACTGAGATCAATGTGATTTAGGTAAATGTGACTGTTACTGAGATCGATATGACTTAGGTAAAATGTGATTATGACCGAGCTTAATGTGACTGAGGGTCAACAATGTGATTAAGTTCGATAATGTCATTGAGGTAAGCAATGTGACTAGGGGTCTGTAATATGACTGAGGGTAATCAATGTGATTTAGACACATACAACACAACTTTCAGTCACTAATGTGACTTCGGTAAAATGTGACCGACTATATGTTAGGGTTGGTGCTCAGAGTACCAATTCTGATCGTATTTATGTCTGATTCATAAATACGAGCAATTCCTTTTTCCATAATATTACTAATTTAATGGTAGCATCATTGTCTTTTATACACTTATTCGATCTAATTACGATTAGATATCTGATTATGATTAGATCGAAATTAAATCTGGTTTAGTGCTACGTGTATATTAGACAAAGACCCTAGGATTTACAATATAGTGCGCAGTTACAACGTAGTTTGTAATTGACATTGGGAAGCACACTATTAGATGTATATCCTTAAATAAAGTTTCTGGTCAAGATTTACTAACACGGGTCGGTTAGTAAAATCCGCTGAGACCAGTACATGTCGTATATCGTGACTTGGTCCGATGGTTTATCCCAATGAGCCACGAGTCTCGGGAGACTCGTATAGACATGTAGGTGTTTATTTGATAAGTACTGAATGACTCACTGAAGATTTCCTAATATATGGTACACCAACGTCAATAGGAATCTTCTCGAGTTGAGCGAGCATAATGATCATTCGACTTGAGATACCACAAAGGGATATATGAGTTATCCTCCACACTTTGATGACAGTCACCGATCTATTCATGATCAGACCTCCGCTTGTTCGTTGGGTGTGGACTAATGCTCATGATATCCAGTGCGTATCAAGAGAGGATCCAGTAGTCCTGTGTACATGGCATATGCATCCTACACGTGTTTACAATCTAGTAAATCCATGGCCATGGTATAACTTCAGAAATCAGTTCCGAGTATTATTTATAAATCGTAAATTGTAAGTCGACTATATTATACCGAACAGATTTGACGTTCTCATATATATCTCAGGTATAATATGGATAGCCTGTGACAGATGGATTATACGTATGCAATTACCTCGACTTGCATAGTTTAGCGAGATTATATGTGGTCGTCACAATCCATGAGTGGGTGGATTATGGACACGAAATTAGATTTCGTGAAGGATAAACCTAAACTTCGAGAGTTCCACAATATGAAGTGTACTCGTTGAGCACTTGGGCAACGCGATATGAATAATACAGATTATTCATAATACTTCATCGGATTAAGTGAGTTAATTCGAATCGTTTAAACGATAACACATGCATTAAGAGATTTTGGCTAATCGTAATTATTGTGTATTTGTATTTGATACATAATACAATTAGATACATATTAATTATTCATCAAATGAGATTTTGACACATGCCATAAATATATGTATTTTTTATTTATTGTAAATAAAAATACATATATAATAATAATTATTATATTAATTGATTATTTGGATATTTAATTGTTAAATATTTGAATAATTAATTAATTAAACTTTTTCCATAAATGTTATGAAATTTGTTTAATTATTATTGGAACATATGACATGATTTAATTATACTTTATGTGTGCTAATTTGATTGGTTATCATGAAGTTAATTACAATTTGATTTGATTAAATTTTCAAAAGGACAAAAATGCCCCTATAAGTCGGCAATGAAGAAAATAAAAGAAAAAATTATTTTCTTTTATTTCTAACTTGCTTCCATGGTCGTGAGCTTCAAAGAAAATGGGTTTCAACAATTGTTTGATAAATCCATGGAAAGGGTGAAGAAAAATCAAGAAAATGTTTAAGGAAATTTGGAGTATTAAAGGTAATCTTCAAAACCCCATAAGCTTGAAATTAGTTTCTTGTTTCTTGATTTCTTAGAATGGTTCTAGGGTTTCTTTGATTGTAAAATTTGGGGTTTTTGGTTGTGGTAGATGGAGATGGAAGTATTATGCATGTGTGAAGTTGATTTGGGTAGTATTATTGTAATATTTATCCAATTTGTTCATTAGATGACATGTTGCCATTCTAGAGTGTTATGAACACTCTTGTAACACCTATAATTATTCTTGGGTGCTTCATGTGTGGTGACTTTGGTTGGTGTGTTAATTAATTGATTTAATCTTGAGAAATTGGATTTAAAGCATGAAAAATCATAATTTTCGGTTCTGGATCAGATATGAATAAACTGAAAATTTTGTGATGAAAATAATGTGTTATGAATGTATTGGATGTGTTTTGGGTATTGGAATAATTTCCGGAAATTGTTTCCGAGTTGAAATAAGCGAAAACGGCGAAAAACGGCGTTATCGAGTGACTTTTGAGCCAACCGGGTGACGGCTGTCCAAACAGTGAATTTATCACTGTTCGGGCAGCCCATGAACTGCCCTAACACTATTTGGGCTGACCTGGGCAGTCCCCATAAGTGTTGGATGGTCGGTTCGGTCAAAAACGCATTTTGCGTCATTTTGCGGAAAAAATGTTTTTCGTAAAAGTTTTGCGACGTTTCATATATATTTATGTCATTATTTGATATCGAATAAATAGGTTTAGGTGAAATATGAATAAATTATTCATATTAGATATTGAATAATTTATTCGGTAATATGAAAAAGTTTTAAATTACGATTTCGCCCGAACCGCGCTTCCTCTGCGCCTTTCGCCCAAAACCCCAACACTATAATGTAATTGAGCGTCAATAATGTGACTATGATTAGGGGTGACAATTTGGGTTAGGATTCGTTTATTCGTTCGATTCGATTTGATTCGCTTTAAAGCGAATATCGGTTTGAAAAAATGGATTCGTTTAATAAATGGTTCAATTCGATTCGATTCGTTTATTAAACGAATCGAATCCGAATTTGAGCTTATCAATTCGTTTATCCGTTTGGAATTCATTTATTAAACGAATCATAAATGAATCGAATCCGAATCGAATTCGTTTAATATCCGTTTAATTATATTACAAATTAACCCTTACAATTTTTAAACAAAAGAGTTTAAGAAGAATGATATTTTAGTAATTATACACTGGTAACCTAAAAAATAACTATACAAAGAAAATATCTAAACCTAAACTTAACCTAAAATTCTCTCTCACTCAACTCAGCCTCATCCTCCTCATCTCTCTGTCTCTGCATATTTTCTTTTTGCTATCCATCATCTCATTTGATTTATTGTTTTCACTCAGCAGTCAATAATCTCGTCTATTAAAGAAACTATTGAAATTCTCACTCAAAATTTGAATACATAAAATAGTGATGTGGCATGCGAGTGTGTAAGGGAGCTAGGTTTTTGTTTGTTTGTTTGTTATTAATGGCGGAGAACAAGAACATGTGGAACTAGAAGTGAGTGGTTTCGAGACTAGAAATTCATCGTCGTCGCCGGTCGAGCACGAGGACCAGAAGCCTGCTGTTATGTTTGTTTGTTCGTTCGAATATGGGTTTTTTTTTGTTAATTTTGTATTTAATTTTGAAAATTGGAGAGGGCAAATTAAGTCTGTTTTCTTGTATTTGACGTGTTCATTTTTTACTCTTATGTAAAGTTCATTTTGGATCTGTTAGTGATTGATCCAAGCCATTTTGGATATCAAGTTTGAAAGAATCTTGCTTTTGACTACTTTGCAGATTAATGAAGAACGATTCAACACCTAGGAATAAATGAATAAATGAATAAAATTTTGATTAAACGAATAAATGAATCGAATACAATATTCGATTCGTTAAATTTTATTTAAACGAATCGAATACGAATATTCATTTAATAATTGAATCGAATTCGAATCCTAATATCAGGATTCGTTTAATAAACGAAACGAAATTGAATTTAGTACATTATTATTCGATTCGTTTAGTATTCGTCATAAATTCGATTCTTTTATTCGTTTTGCCACCCCTAACTATGATAAGCAATGTGACTAAGAATCGACAAATGTGATTGAGGTCAATAATATGAGTGAGGGTCAACAATGTGATTAAAGTCAACAATATGACTGAGGCACAAACAACACAACTTTTAGTCTTCAATGTAACCAAGGTAAAATGTGTTGTAACTGAGGGTCAGTAATGTGACTAAAAATAAATAAATTGTCTGAGGCATACACAATATAACTTTCAATTATTAATGTAACTAAGGTAAAATGTGACCTGATTAGAGTCGGAAATGTGACTGAGAGTAAGTAATGTGATTAAAACATATACAACACAACTTTTAGTCATCAATATGACTGAGGTAGAATGTGATTGTGACTAAGGGTCAACAATGTGACTGAGGTGCACACAACACAACTTTTAGTCACCAATATGACTTTAACTAAGGGTCAACAATATGACTAAAGAACATACAACACGACTTTCAGTCATTAACATGACTAAGATAGAATATGACTGTGATTGAAAGTCAAGAATGTTATTAACACATATATAGCACAACTTTCAGTCACTAATGTAATTGTGAATGAGTTTAATATGACTTAAATAAAATTTCAATGTGACTTGACTTAATATCAAACCATTATTGAATCTTAAGATTTAATGCTGATTTTTGCTTTCACTCGTTTGGAATTAGCCTCAGTTTCCATTGTAAAGTTTGATGCCTATATTATATGATTTTATAGATTTTTACGAATTATAAATTGGATGTTCATAAAAAAATACATTCTTTTTTGTGAAAGTCGATAGGGATGTGTACCACATACAATGATTTTGGGATTCATTTCGACCTCGTAGAAGTTCGAATATGAGAGGATCATTCTTGAATGTTATAAGTATATATGTTAAGTGTATGGAGATTTTTACATATTGTAATTTCAAGTATGAATGAATGAGATATAATTATTTAAAAATAGATAGTTTGAAATAGTTATGTTCTTATATACGTAATGATATTTTTGACTTTTTTTCCCCATTAAAACATATCGACAATGATGTTTGCTTATAATTTGTAAATCAATATGTATTTTTTTATGAAATATTTTTATATTTTGAGAAATATTTAATTTTTAAATTGAAAGTTAAAAATAAATGAAGAAATAAAATTTATTACTATATTAAAACAAAAAAAATGGTGCCTACATGGTTTTTTTTTAAAGTTATGTGCTCTAATTTCACAAATAACTAGTCAGGATCTCGCGCGTAGCGCGAGTTCATTTTTTTAATGCTATTTTTAAAAATTAATATGTGTGTGTTAGTTAATTCTTTAAAATTATTCTTTCGACTTTCGTTAGTTAATTCTTTAAAATTATTCTTTCGACTTCTTTTTGTTTATATTTTCCCTTAATAGTAATTCTAACCTCCTTATGCACTTTAGCACATTTCTTAAAATAATTTCTAGATGAAATGCCCAACTCATGTATTGTAAATTTGAGGCCGAATTTGATAATAAAAAGAAATAACATATTAATCAACAAATAAAAATTGAGGAAAAATTGAAATGAGGAAAATATGTGATAATATGATCATATAACCAACTTCATTTGACACAATACATCAATAATAAGAAAAAGAGGCAAAACAAAATATTTTAAGCAATCATATCTATGTTACTTTTGCCTACGACAACTAATTGCAGTACAATGTGCACTTTAGGGTGTATGGGTTTTATAGGGAATTACTGATGGAGTTGGTGCTTGTAGTGCAAATCCGAATTGTACATTTAATTATTTATTAAGAAAATAACTACATTTTTCATTTCATACATTATTAATGGTATTGTCATTATGCGTATTAGATTGATGTATAGATATGCTAAGAATGACATCGACCTTATAATAGTTTTGACACTATGTGTAAACTATTCTTAAAGTAAATATTCCTAGTCGTTGGTTTTGGAATACGGTCGAATTCCTATAACCTATAAGACTAACACATGTCGTATATTGGAATTGGAATTCCAATGGTTTAACCCGATGTACCATGAGTTTTGGAAACTCGTATAGACATGCGGGTATTCGTTGAAGCGAATACTGAATGACTCATAGGTGATTCCTAATAGTTGTAAGTACACACCACCGTCAATAGGAATCTCCTCGAGTCAAGTAGCATATGTAATCCTTTGATTATAGGATATCATTCATTTTGTGTGAGATCCTCCACACTTTGATGCCAAGTATGTCAGAAACTTTTCATGGTCTGACCTCTAGATGTTCGTTGGGTTTGGACCGATGCACTCAGTAATCAAGTGCGAAGCAAGATATGATTCATCGGCTCGTATGTGTACCATAAGGGGTTTATGTATCCATGTAAGTAAAGTCACGATTCTTAAAGACTTTGGCCAAAGTGGATCACCTAGGGTGGATCGCATCAGTTGTAAAGAATCGTGGACATGTCGACATGAGATGTGCGATTTGGAAACTTGACGGTGTATTCTATGTTTCCTAAGCACAACTCAGATAGCCTACGACGGAGGGATTGTTAAACATATGTGATGACCTCGACTTGTATAGTTCGGAAATGTCGTTCGTGTTCTTCGCGAATTCGGAGGTGGCTGAATTGCGTACATATTAGCTAGACTTATATGACGAATGTGTCTGAACTTAGAGAGTCCCAATATGAAGTGTACTCGTTGAGCACTTGGGTAGCCGATTAATTTTGATAAAAGATAATATTCGATATTATAATTATCAACTAAGATAATCAAGTGTTATTGAATAATATTGATTATTTACTTTGACCTAATTGGATTAATTCAATAATTACACAATGGCTTAATTATAAAATCATAATTATCTCTACCATTTGAGGATATTATGGTAATTGTAAGTATGTAATAATAGATGATTTTGGCTTGATTTAATTGGATTAAATCAAAGTGGCAAACATTGAACTGATCCATTTCCTAATCCTTGACTTGATTTAATTGGATTAAATTAAAGTGAGAGACAATGGAGATTAGTCACATCTAATTATACATATTTGGACAAATTAGATTAAACACACTTAAAAGTTGATTACAACTTTTATTAATTAAAAATTACCTAAGTTTTGCTATAAATTGCAAGCTTTATGGAGTTTTTAATTACAAGTACAAGTACAAGCATAAGCAAATTCTTGAGAGATTAGCCTAAGTTAGATGAGTGTTTAGAGAAGCTTGTGAGCTCTCTAATACATTTCATTAAGGAGAAATCAAGATTATATCTTGAAGTGAAACTTGCTAGAATTGGAAACAAGATTGGATCTTGAAGTCAAGCTTTCACACCTTGGAGGTTCTCCAATAATTTCAATAAAGGAGAAGTAGTTTGGATCTTGCATCAGGCTTACTAGGTAATGTTTAATCTTCTCATAAACTATGTTTATTTGTATATTAGATGCATGATCACATAACTTAATGTTGAAATAAGGCTAATCAATTGTGTTAGAATACTTTAGAAATATAAACACAACATGCTTGTAATTAGGTCAAAGATGTTCATGTTGGACATGGAATAATTAATAAGAGTTTGGAACTCTAGATTAAAGCTTAGAGTTATGGCTACCATTCTAAAATTACTTGACCACCTTTGGATGACCTAAAATTATTCACGAGATATTTCTTATTGGGATTCTAAATTGGTTTGTATATTGGATTCAAAATTTTTCGCAAATGCATATTTAGAATAAATTTATGTTTTTGTAAAAATATTTGATATTTTGGAAAACTTGAATTTTATTCTTTAACATTTGTTAATGTTGGTTTTGAAATTAAAAATGAATTTTGGGTGTTTTTGAAGTGTTTAGGGAAGACTAGAAGTAATTAGGGTAAAATACCCTAATTGCTTCATCTCACTAGAAAAGTGAGCTGAAGCTTTGACGAAATAAATGAAAACGAAAAAAAAGGACCAGTGCGCGTATAGTGCGCGCGCTGATTTTGTTTTCTCTCATTCTGGAGCTTCCGGACTCCGATTCAGTCCCGATTTTTTTTCCTATACACTCGTAATGTAATATAGTATTTCATTAAATAATTTAAAATTACACTCATACTCTATATCCATGGGTTAAACCCATTTCCGCTGCGCAGGGCACCGATCCGACCCTAAGGGGTTCCACAATTGTCCCAACAGTTACAGGGTTAGCGCAGCGGAACGCAGAAAATCAAAATTTTCCGATTTCAAAAATTTTTCTTGGATCAGTTAAATAACTTATTTATTTAATTACCCAATACTTAAAATTTGAAATTTTAACCCAAAAAATCAAATTTCTATTAATTGCAGAATTCACCCCCAAACTTTACAATTTGATTATTTTGGTCCTTAAATTGTCAAATACATATTTAATTGATTCTAAATTAATCCCAAAATGATTTATACATGTCTAATACATGAAAATACAAATTGCAACACAAATCCTCAATTTTTCTGAAATTACTGAACAACCCTAATAATTTCCAGGATTTGTAATTTGGTCATTTTTAGTTCAAAACATATCAAGATCAAATCCAATCAATCCCAAATTTAATATACATCATATATACATCAAATTACATCACATATATGAAAAGTCCCAAATTTCGAAATGGTTATGAACCCTAATTTTACAATTTCCACAAATTGACAAATTAAACCAAATTAAACAAATTCAACACTGTAATACAATCCTTACCACACCAATCAAGTCTCACCATCATGAAACAACTCAAGTACAATTCTAGGTCATTTATGAATGACTAAGCAACTCTAGAATGATAACTTTGATTACTAATTAATCAAATAAGGTTAATCACTCTTATTAAACTTAAATAATAAACATACATGCAAAACACCTTCAAACAAGTTTCCAACACATTTAATTACAAACTAAAAGAGTAGAGACATAATCTTAGCAACACAAATTGAATTTAGGAATAATATAAACAATTTTCATGTTGAAGGGTGTAGAAAAATACTTACAAAATTCATAATTTTTGCTTTGTTTTCTTTCTTTTCCTTAAACTTTTCTCTCAACTTCCTTTGTAATTATTTTGATAACTTGTGTAAGTCATGAAAAATGAAACAAACAAATCTTATATATTTATTTGCCTAATTGCCGAAAATTGAAACAAATAAATGGAATAAAATTTTTTCAATTTGTTTGATTTTCATTGGAACAAATTTCACTTAATATCAAGATAACATTTATCTTTAATAAAGCAAAACTACAAGTGTCACTAATGGTTGCATGCCATTTTCAAAACAATAATCATGTAAAAGATATTTGTTTATTTAATTATTTTAATTACTTAACATTTAAATAATTAAATAATTATATACAAATATCCTAATATATGTATTATATTTACAAATACACGTTAACGAGTTATAAATAATCAGTATTATTCATAAAAATTGCCCTAGTGCTCTACGAGTATATTTCACTAGTGAGACTCTCTAGGTTTAGGCATATCTGTCACGAAATCAAATTTCATGTTTATAATCTACCCTCCCGTAAATTATGACGAACACAGATAAACTCTCTGAACCATACGAGTCGATGTCATAACATACGTATAATCCCTCTATCACAGGTATCCGGATTATTCCAGAGATATAGATGCAAATGTCAAATCTCTATAGATATAATCACATCGACGTTTCTATTAGCAATCCCTTAATAACACTTAGAATTGATTTCTACAGTGTACTACAGGCCCATGGATTTAACAGGTTGCTAATTCCATATTGAATACATATGCTTTGTACACATAACTGACAGATCATTTCTTGATACACACAGGATATCATGAGCATCAGTTCACACCCAACAAACAGGCGGAGGTCTGATCGGTGACGTGACTGACATCTAAGTGTAGAGGATAACTCATATATCCACATTGATATCTCAAGTCAAAGAATCACTATGCTCACTCAACCTGTGAATATTCTTATTGACGTTGGTGTACCATCCATTAAGAATCTTCGGCGAGTCGTTCAATGTTTATCCGCTATAAACACCTACACGTCTATATGAGTCTTCAAGACACATGGTTCATTGAGAAACCATCGGAATCCAAGATTCCAATATACGACATATATCAGTCTCAACGAGTTTACTTTACTGACCAAGTAGTGTAAACCTTGACCAGAAACTGTCTAAGAATGATAACGTTATGATACAACTCAATGTCAGTTGCCACGCTTTTGCAACAGTATCATAACTAATCATTCTAAGGTCGGTTACGTCTTTACCATATGAAAGAAGATGTTATATAAAAGAAACTGTTTATCATATTCATAATAAAATATTACATTAGTATTTACAAAGAAATACATAATAAAATTGGCGTTCAGAGCACAAACCCTAACATAGGGTTCTTATTTTATATACACACATTTTTTATCATGCAATGTATTTGGAAATTTAAAATTATAAACAAATAATAATGACATGAGAATTTAGAATATAATTTATCATTTTATATTTTTCCAAAACTTTTTCATGCATGCACCCATCATGGATGCACAATAATAATAATAATGACTTGAGAATTATGAATAGAATTTATCATTTTATATTTTTCCAAAATATTTTCATGCATGCATGGTACAATAATTATTTTAAACAAAAAAAATAAAAACAAAAATTAGACCATCTACACTTAATATCCACCAATTAGTGAGAATTGAGATTGCACGATTTTTTTTTTATAAGTGTTGATATTTAATCATGTTGATTGTTGTTGACATGTGTTTGATTCTTGGAGCAACTTAACATACTAGACTGCTTCTTCAGATATTATGCTCATATCAATTTTTGTTCCATTTGATTTCAAGTTATGTAAAATTATCAACCTCTTATTCATCATCTCTCTTCTTTCCTACAATATATAAATGAATTAAACTAAAATATTGATTTAAGAATTGTTATTCCTATAATAAATTAATAACATATGAAAATCACCAATTTCGTTAATTATATTTGAAGTATCTAATAAACATAAATCATTAAATAAATAATTTCGCGAATACCAAAACTAAATTAATGATAAATAATTAATAAATTTTATATAGGATCTGTACCAAATAAGCCAAGAAATGTTTAGAAATTGTATTTGTATATATATAAAGTTATTTATATCCTTATCGTAATAAGGATAAGCACGTTAAAAAGTTCTTAAAAAACGTCGTAGCTAAAGCCTTAGCGGCCACAACCCAGAAGCCAATTAATTTCATTCTCGAAATTAAATTAGGGTTTTTTCTGTTGAGTGAAGTTTACGAATCAAGACCCAGAACCAGGACCACTATCATGGCGCGTAACGAAGAGAAAGCGCAGTCGATGCTGAATCGATACGTCGCGCTACAAAACGAAGAAAAAAAGAAACCCAAAGAACGACGCCCCTATTTGGCCTCGGAGTGCCGCGATCTCAGCGAGGCCGACAAATGGCGGCAGCAAATCATGCGAGAAATCGGCCGGAAAGTTGCCGAGATCCAAAACGAAGGCCTCGGCGAGCACCGGCTCCGCGATCTCAACGACGAGATTAACAAACTAATCCGTGAGAAATCCCATTGGGAGCGGCGGATTGTCGAACTCGGCGGCCCCAATTACTCCAAACAATCTGCTAAAATGACGGACTTAGAAGGAAACATCGTCGACGTTCCAAACCCTAGCGGGCGTGGGCCCGGGTACCGTTATTTTGGCGCGGCGAAGAAACTGCCGGGTGTTAGGGAGTTATTCGAGAAGCCGCCGGAGTTACGTAAGAGGAGGACTAGGTATGATATTTATAAGAGGATTGATGCGAGTTATTATGGGTATAGGGATGAAGAAGATGGGGTTTTGGAGAGAGTGGAGGGGGCGGCGGAGCAGAAAATGCGGGCGAAAGCGGTGGAGGAGTGGAAGAGGTTGGATGAGATAAAGAAGGAGGCGAGGAAGGCGGTGAAGAGTGGGGAAGAGGCGAGTGTTGGGGCGTTGGAGATGTTGAGGGAGGAGGAAGAGGATGTGGTAGCCGAGGAAAGGATAAGGGAATTGGAGAGGGAGATGAAGGAGAAGGAAAGAGAGTTTGTGGTGCATGTGCCTTTGCCCGATGAGAAGGAGATTGAGAAGATGGTTGTTGAGAGGAAGAAGATGGAGTTGTTGAAGAAATATGCGACTGAAGAGTTGGTTGAAGAGCAGAATGAGGCCAAAGCTATGCTTAATATTCAGCGTTAGATGGTGCTAAGAAGAATGTCTTAGGTGACCGGTTACTTTTGTTGAATATTTTCAGTAATATGAAAGTTGTTGTTTATTTTCGTAGTAGTCTCATTGATTATGTGTTTGGTTTTGTTGTTGGTTAAATATTATTTTTCAAGGTTCTTACATATGATAGTTTGAGTTAAGTGATCAATTTCTGCATCTGTAGATTCTTTGCTGCATTACAAGGTTACTGTTTAAGCAACATATAATGAAAATACAGCCTAGATAGGCAAACTGTGGCCCGACAAAACTTTTCTCATTCTAGGATGTGTGGAGGTATCCTGTCATTATGCCTAAGTTCCATTCTATTTTTGCATAATTGGAGGTATGCATTAGTGAGACAGCCAAGATGAGTTTATTTTCATGTTTAACCTAACAAGCCAAGAATGTGTAAGTAGTCAAGCTAGGTGGAATCAGTCCACAAAATATTGGTTTGTGGAGAGCTCTAGAGTTTCCATCACTGTATGCCTTCGATGCTCATTGGTATTTTTCTGTTCAAATAGTTTAGTGACATGTTCGAGATGAGATGCGATGTCTCGAAAGATTTTTTAGATTAGACGCTCCCAGATAGGTCATCGCTAGAGTATAGCCCTGCCCCATACAAGTATGCTGTTCCAACTGCCCTCCGTATCATACAGTTTTAAGATCAGATGGCATGTAAGTCCAATTCTTGCTAAAGGGAATTGATCCAATAAAGGTTCATTACGTGAAGAGAGGAGAGATTGCATAACTCTGCGAAATGTAAATGTTACCTTAAAACAAGTTTGATTGATAGCATTGTTTAAAAATACGGCTGAGGCGGCCGCCTCGCCGCCTCGCGGCGAAGGCGCTTCGAGGCGGCCGCCTTTTGCGGTTTTTTGGAGGCGGCCGCCCCACTGTGACTGAGGCGGCAGCCTCAGGCCGCCTCAGCCGCAGTGGGTTTTTTTTTTATTTTAAATTTTTTTAGACCAAACGACGACGTTTTGGACCCAAAACGTCGTCGTTTGGTTGCATCATATCAGAAAAAGTGTGGTGTATTATTTGTTTAGACCAAACAACGACCTTCTGCAATCAGCTTCTCCATCTCTCTCGGCGACTGCATCTCTCTCACTGTCGGCGACTGCATCTCTCTCACTGTCGGCGACTGCATTTCTCTCACTCTCGGCGTCTGCAAGACTGCAACTCTCTCACTCTCGGCGACTGCATCTGCAACTCTCTCAGTCTCACTCTCGACGTAACCCTTCTGCAATCACTTTCTCTCTCTTGATTGGAAATTTGTAACTGTCTTTGCCTCAATTATTTGTAATTGTAGTGTATTATTTGTAACTGTGGTGTATTATTTGTCTCTGCCTCAATACTTAAAACTTATTTAACATACTGTTGATAATTGTGGTGTATTAACATACTGTTGATAATACTTAAAACTTATTTAATGCTGTCTTGAATTGAATTGGATGTAATTTTTCAGTAAAATGTCGAATCGAACAGATGCGGATCGAGGCGCCCGCCTCACCGCCTCGAGGAGGTCCGCCTCGCGCCTCAATGGTCGGCCGCCTCGAGGCGCCGCCCCGTATTTTTAAACATTGATTGATAGTAGATGTGACATTAAAGGGAGAAGGGGGCCTTTCTCTTACCCTTGCTGGAGTGTCACCCAAATGTTTATCATCTCCAAGACCAATAATATTAATATCTGTTTTATTCTGCAATGCAGAAGTGCCCTGGATGGGTGATTGTTGCTCCCCATAAGTTACTTGAAATCAAACCCAAATAACCAGACATCGCAACAGAAACTGAATTCTCTCCAAGATGGATTTGCCAGCTTGAATTCTCTCCAAGAACTTGGTTTGTCTGGAAATTCATTCCTTGGAGGCCAGCTATCCAGAAACTTGGGAAAGCTATGCAATTTGCAGACTTTGTCGCTTTCTCTAAACCAAATCAGTGGTGAGGTGAGTGATTTCATTGATGGTTTATCTGAATGTACTAATAGCAGCTTATTAGAGAGACTAGAGTTGGGATCCAATCAACTTCCCGGAAACCTTCCCATTTCTTCAGGATATCTGAAGAACTTGAGATACCTTGAACTTTGGTACAACTATTTTCTAGGTACAATCCCACCATCAATAGGAAACTTGACCTTTCTAAAGGAATTATACCTCACATCTAATAAAATGAATGGTATTTTCCCAGAAAATTTCGGGAAGCTCTCAGCACTCGAAGTGATAGATTTCTCGGAGAACCAATGGGAAGGTGTCATAACTGAAGCTCAATTTAGGAACCTCTCAAACCTAAAAGAATTCTCATTAGATAAAGCCTCTGGAAATATTTCTTTGATTTTCAACATTAGTTCTGATTGGGTTCCCCCTTTTAAACTCACTCACATTTACAACTGGGTCCAAAATTTCCAACATGGCTTAGAAATCAAAGTGAACTGCAGACTTCGGTTCTTAACAATGTTGGAATCTCAGACACCATACCAGATTGGTTCTGGCAATTAAACTTGACACTAGATGAACTAGATGTTGCTTATAATGAATTAAGAGGAGTAATTCCTTAAGCTTTCGCTTTCCAGCCTCTGTTGATTTGAGTTCAAACAGCTTCCAGGGTCCTCTACCTCTCTGGTCATCCAATGTGGCAAAGCTTTACTTAAGGAGTATTTCTTTTTCTGGGCCAATTCCTCAAGACTATGGCCAAAAACTTCCCTTGCTGACAGACTTAGATCTCTTTTAACTTTCCGAACGGTAACATTCCCAATTCCATAGGTAATCTAAACCAATTATTAACCTTAGTCTTCCTCAGTTTTGGAACAATGTATCTTCCCGGTATGTTCTAGATATGTCAAACAATAGTTTTTCCGGTGAAATTATAGAATCAATAGGTTCTCTTCATGCAATCAGGTTCTTAATGCTCTGTAACAATCATCTTTCTGGAGAAGTCCCTCCTTCACTGAAAAATTGCTCCATGGATAGTCTTGATCTTGGAGACAATAAATTATCTGGCAACATTCCAGCTTGGATAGGAGACGACATGCCATTTTTATCAATTCTACGTCTGCGATCCAACCACTTCAATGGGACCATTCGTTCTGAATTGTGCAAGCTTTCTGATCTTCACATACTGGACCTGTCACACAATAACCTGTCAGGATTCATTCCTCATTGTTTAGGAAACTTGAATGCTGTGAAAGTTGAACCTCCAGATTCATAGCAATATGAGGGAAGTTTGGAAGTGAGGGTAAAAGGAAGTTTGTTGCAATACTAATACTGCAACTCTTTTGTGATAAAATGAACGTATCAGGATTCATTCCTGTTACCTTTCTTTTTACTGGTAGAAATTTTGTGCTTTATGAAATAAAAGGATAATCTGTGTGAGGTGTCATTGTCAAATTCCGATCCCAGAAACCAGAGTTAATCTGTTACTCAAAATACCCTCAGAATAATCAAAAGATGAGCTTTCCAAGCTTTCAGTCTAGTTTTCATTCACATTGAACAAATTCTTATCAAACAGTTAAATGTTGATCCATACGGTGAGAATCAGGGGACAGGTGATTTGTGATAGAACTAATCTGATGATACATTAACTGAATCCCCATTGAAAGTGTATTACTAACTATATGGAGTCTCTTGATCTTGGTGACAATGAATTATCTGGAAACATTCAAGCTTGGCATGTCATCATTGTCCAACTTCTTTAACGGAATCATTCCTTCTGAACTATGCAAGCTTTCTACTGTTCCCATACTGGACCTGTTATACGATAATCTGTCAGGATTCATTCCTCCTTCCATCGGAAACTTTGGGGGCTTCTACTTCCAAGTGCAGTTGTACCTTACTATTTACTTGAATATGAACAATACCTGCAAGTGGTCAACATTTTTTTACCTTGTTAAGATTATTGATTGACCTGTCAAACAACAATCTTTCAGCAGAGATTCCGACGGAGCTTACAAAGCTTATTCATTTGGACACCTTGAACTTGACATAGAATCATTTTGGGGGCAAAATACCAACACAGATTGGAAACTTGGAATAGTTGGAACTTTAGACCTGTCCAGAAACCAGTTTCTGGCTCTATTCCTCTCAGCATGGTTTCACTTCAATTCTATCACTTACTTGATCCTGACATACAGCAACTTGTTTGGAGAAATATTACCAGAAGCCAACCAGTTCCAAACCCTTGTAGAAAATTCTCTAAACATTGCATTTATTGGGAATAAAAAAAATATAATTTTTGATGAAAAATGACACAATCATTAGGATTGAAATGGTTCCTTGGAGGGTTATAACTTTTGAAGGGAGGTATACATTGACATCGAGGTACATTTACAAAGGCAATCCCTATATCTATAAAAAGGATCATTGGATTTTCATTTTCATTCATTCACGTTCATCTTATCTATCATTTATTCTTAGGTATATTAAGAGAGTTTAAAGAGAGTTTTTATCATTATTCCTAGTTCAATGTTCTTGATCAAAATGAATGTCCCTTAGTCAAGAAGTGACTAAGTGTCTCGGAAGAACGCTAGCCAAGAGATCCATAAGTGCACCGAGACGGGGTTAATAATTCTTAAAAACAGAGGTTTCTCGAGTTGGTTTGAAGTTTTCATCTTCAACAAAAATATATCACAGGTTTTGCTTAAAACTTTGAGTTTTTGGTTTGATTTATGGTTTGTATGGTTTTACTTGAATTATGTATGTTAAAAATGATAAATAACACATCCTGCCAACAACCCCCATCGATTTATGGTGGAGGCTGCCATTCACACCCTTCCGCCTGCTCCTTGTATCTACGATCATCATCACCTTGCTTCTGGAGGCTGTCAAAAGAATAAAGGACCACTTCTATTTTGCTACTGATTTTCTCCACCCCAAAGGAGTACTCATAAAGATATAGTCATTTCTAGCCCCCCAAATTGCCCACATCAAGATTGCTATAATCCGCATTTTGTGTATGTCTAGATTCCTAAAACCAAATTCCATAAGATCACTCATCGAACCACGTCATGCCATCTTCCATATCTGTTGCAATCCCTCATTCTCCCAACAATGTTTCGCAAATTTGCATTGAAAGAAAACATGACTTATTGTTTCTTCATCAATTTGGCATATTGGGCATTTTCCGGAGAGTAATATTTTATTCTTCCACAGATTAGCACTTGTAGGCAACCATCCTTTAATACATCTCCAAATAAAACATCTAATTTTTGGAGGAATATCCTAACGCGTCGGGATCTCCAAACACTCCCTTTCAATTTCATCACTTACCGAGTCTGGAGTCACTCTCCACTCTCTAAAGAAAAAGTTATGTAAAAGGAAGCTTGTAAGAATGGTAATTTACATATAAGAAGAAGAGGAGCCGTGCATATATTTAAATGGAAAAATATTTTTTTGCTTATATATATATATATGTGTGTGTGTGTCCCAAGGGATGTGGTTTGGTGAGGTCCAGAGAGTGCGTTTCTTGTAAGAGTCTGAGACAGTCAGGGTTTTACCTGCTCCGCTTAAGTACGGAAGGGGTGGTTAGGCGGCGGGATTTCCAACGATTCCAAAAAAAAAAAAAAATAAATAAAAAAACAAAAAACAAAAATATATATTTTCATATGTAGTGAATATTTTTTGTTTGGTAGTAAAATATTTTTTTTTGAAATGAATATATGATGATTTCACCTTCTTATCTATTTGTTCTGGGGAAAAATGATAATAAGAAACCGAGATTTACATTATGTAAAAAAAGAGATGTTTTGGTCGGAAAAAGCTGCGGCTCCCGCGATGTTGTTCAGTGTTTTCGTCCACTCTTAGATCTTTCCAGATGAGGAAATGCTGTCAAAATATTGTAAGCCCTTAAATCCTGTCTGGTGAGGATCCCAATCACCGGAGACGCCTGCAAACACAAAGTTACGTACCAATATTAACAAGTGACATGAGCAATACAAATTACGAATAAGGTGATCGATCAATCAGAAACTTACCCCTGCTGCTTCATACTTGGGTACAACAAGCAAATGGCGGAGGCCGACTTGCCGGAAAAGCACCATAGCTTTTGCCACTGACATGCTCTCCAGGACTGTGTAAGGAGTTGTATTGGTGAGTGGATGCAAATCAATGTACATCTCCATTTCCGCACTTGACACAGCCACCTCTTCAATCTTTACCTCCCTCTCTGCAAGCTCAACCCAGGTAAATTTCTCCCTCACTTCCCATTCCTCTGTCCTCCTTTTTTCTGTCAGAAACCACTTCTTCTTCAATGCTTGAAGAAGGTGAGCTCTTAGGATCAATCCATGCAGTTCTGTGGCTCCAATAGCTAATCCTGATGGTGGCACCACTCCCTCATCTACAATGGGGAATCCGTTGTGTGTTGTGTTTCTCAGTACCTCAACAATGCGGGACACCTTTTCAATTCCAGACAGTGTGACTACTGGTGGCTTGGCGTCAACTAGCTCTGCCACAGTTATATTTCTCATCCATGGCTCAGGATGTGCATCCAAGAAAGGTAGGCCTTTTAGTTCTAGTATGATTTCGTATATGCTTAGATTGAAGCTGTCTCCAACAGTTTTGGCTATTAGAAGAACAATCATTGTAATGGGAAGTAATAGAAGATTGTTAGTAAGTTCAAGGAATATGACACAAAGTGAAACAGTCATCCGCATTGAGCCAGCCATGAGGGATGCAGCACCAAGAACAGCATAAAGCCCTTGGTCAATGTTGGTGTATGATCCCATGGCCATACCAAGAAGGCGGCCATATGCTGAGCCCATGAGGATGATCGGGAGGAAGAGTCCAGAAGGTACAGCAATTCCGAAAGTAATGAGCCCTAAGATGCAATACAGTGCAAAGAAAATCAGGAGGGAAGTTGGCTGAAATTCAGTGGGAGTGTTGGAGGAGAAGACGTTTCGAACAGCATCATCATTGGTAGTGAGTAGGAGAGTAGCTAGATCATTGTAGTAGCCATCTGGGCAGTTGAATTGCTTGAAGTTTCCTGATCTTCCATTGGTGGGGCAGGTCTCTGAAAATGAGGGATCGCAAGCTTTGCATTTCGCAATGAAAGGAAGACAATATTGACACACTGAGGTGAAGAGTGAGACGCTGAGAGCGAGAAGTAGCTTATGCATCTTTCCCTTCCTGCAGTAAACAAAGAGCAATTACAAGTTGAGCATTGATAGAAGCATGATTTTTTTAAAAAAAAAACAAAAAACAAAATGTAAGTTCACAATTGAGTTGCTTACTGGTTAATGAGATTGTAGAGTCTAAGAATTTTGTGCAGAAGATGATTGTAGAGGCTTCCCAGAAGCCCACCAATGATGCCAATTAAAGTTACAGGAATGATGTCCATGGCATGATAGCTAACAGTAACATCACTCACATCAAACATAATAAGCCCCCCAGCACCAAAGAGCCCACATTTTCCAGAATTGCATACTTCAATAAAAGCTCTGAGCACAACCACAACAACTGCAGTACTAAAGAAATTTCTCCAGAGAAGTGCACTTCTCCACCATGTTGCCACCTCCTCAAGAGAAAACAGGACACCGCCCACTGGTGACCTGAAAGCTGCACATACACCTGAGGAAGAGCCGCAGGTGATGAGATCTCGACGGTCACGGTCATTGTTGAAGTACCGAAGCCACCGCCATTTGATACGGTGGTTATCAGGCCCTCCTTGACCTAGTAATGAAGCAATGCAGCTGCCAATATGCACCAGAGGCCCTTCTTTGCCTAAATCTAGCCCTGCAGATACAGCTCCAATGCTTCCAATGATCTACAATCATATAGTTAAGATCATCAGGCATACTTGCTTGATGAATTCATTAAGGGGAAATAATTATGTATAAACTATTCAGAAATTCCAGGTCACATTGCTTTCTTTTCCTAGCTTCAACCTACTAGGTTAATAATTTTTTTAAATATACAAACTGCTACATTACTTCCTTGCTGATGGATTTCTACAATCTTTTGTAAATATTGAGCTACGAGGCAAAAAATAAAAGATGATTGCTAGAAATTACAGAACTCAAGAAATGTTAAATTTCTAAAGTAAGATGGATCATGGACTCATTTCCTGATCTAAATTTAGTGGCAATAAATGCTTATAAACTTAGGACCAAAAGAAAGTTGTGTTTGAATGTCAATTTCAGAATAGAAATCAAGTCACTGTAGAAGTTGCACTCCTGATTCAATCCACCAAAATAAGCAAGATTCGAAGCCACAAGAATCCTTATTGAAAATAAAATAAAGCTTAGTTAAAAATTTTCATTCTATATAAAGCTGACCTACCTTGACAATCAATGTTGTAGCTCCATACATGTTAGGAGTATCAACTCCATTGAGATAAGCTTTGATTTCTGGTATGCCAGGACCAGCTGCAGTTGGTGCAAAACACACACAAAGAAGAGCAGCAACCAATGTCAGAACAAAATTGACCCCTGTGAAATACAGGAACCCTTGTAAATACCTGTCATGCATCATCATAAACAGTTACAATTTCATAAAGTTTCAATTGAAAATCTCTAGCAACATAACCATAACTTTGAATGTTGTAATACCAACCAACCTGTCCTTCTCTATGAAGCTTACAACAGCAAGAAGCTTGTATCCAGCAATGTTCTCAATTGCAAGATTGATGAGGGTGGCAATAAATCCAGTTAAGAGACCAACAAGAAAGGCCAGTGACCATTTCAAGAAAATATATTGCAACACTTGTACTTTGGATCTGCTTCTCCAATCATGCTTGAATAGATCATTTTCATTGATCCTGCAAAAACAACACTTCAATTATGAGTGAACGTTTTAAGAAGAGATTCAACAAAAAGAGAGGGTAAAAAACAAAAAAAACAAAAAAAAAGATCTGTATGTTAAGGTTATTACTCATAATCTAAGCTCTCTATATGGGAAACTTTGGCTCCAACAAGGGCTAATGGACTAGAAGATAATGTTCTGTTTCTCTTCAGAAGTGGTTGATTCAATGAGTTGCTCTCAGGGTCTCTTTCTTCTTCATCAGCTTCCATGTGGGATTGTGTTTCTTTTACCAATGGTCTTGAATCTTCCTCCATTGAAGCAGCCAACACAAGTTTCAATTTTTTAGAAGTTTTTCTATTTCCTTTTTTGTGTTTGGAATTGGTGATGATGCTATTGTTGTTTCTGGATTGTAATGGAGGGAACCAACTCCTCCTATTTTATGAGTATATGACGACTCCTCTAAAATGACACTTAATGTGATAATTATTATTGGATTGTCACAAATAATTATAATTAAAGCATTATGCAAGTAGTTCTATAATTATATTTTATATATCGTAGTTGATTATAATGTTTTAACTTTAAAGCAACTCAAAAATCATTACATAGATTTTCATTTCAAAAATTTTAAGATAGATATAAAAATCCCAATCATGGCCACAAATATTAGATAACAATTATCAATTAAATCATGTTTTGCAGATAATAGCAACTGCATTTCACATTACATCACAAAGTTTTGAATAATGGCCAAGTATATTATTTAAAATGATGAAAATAATTTTGGCAAGTGTACAGATGGGATCTGATCTATATAATAACAATATTTATGGTTAATTAATAACACTAGGGTCCATGATCTAATCCATTTCTCATCAAATTATATTCCAAGAACAAATAATTCCAAAAAGCATGTGAAAATAAAAATAATATATTTTTAGTTCGAATCTCGTTCTAATAAATAAAGATAGAGTTGAATTGTTATTAGTTTAAATTATAAAAATAAATAAAATAATAAATTCTTTAAAACATTTCTAATGCTACTACCCAATATAATATAATTTTCCATTGGATTCTTGTTGTTTCTTGGCAGCAAATTATGAATGTATGTATTTGCGAAAACTCTTTGATTGGGTTCATATGCTGAGTCACTTCGGATCTTAATTGACAGATAAGCACCAACTTGTTTGCAATTGTGACAGCGAGACACTTGTGTAAATTTGAGTGGTGATCTATCATAGATCAAACGGTGGAGATTAATCTGA